>BJBW01007601.1:0-41427 GCA_004320125.1 Scolopax mira
AGCCTGTCCAGGTCTCACTGGATGGCAGCATGGCCCTCTAGGGTGTCACCCACCCCTCCCAGTTTGGTATCATCAGTGAACTTGCTGAGGATACACTCTGTCCCCTCGTCCAGGTCACTTTGTTTCTCCAATTCAGGATCAGCCACCAGAAAGTTGTGCTGGTAACAGATAAAAGGGCCTCTCACTTAGAGAGCTTAATACTGACACGACAAAGGCCATTGGTGTGAGTTGGGTCTGATGGTGTTGGTGTTCAGGTGTTGGTGATGGTGTTGGGTGTGATTGTCACACCTCACATTGTGGAGCTCATGCTGTGGTTCTAAGGGAGCTTTGCCCATCCCACCGTGCCACGGTGTCCTCTCCTTGCACAGGCATCAGTCCCAGCACTTGAGGAGGCGGCAGTCGCTCATTCATAAAGAGCAGCTTCACTGGGGGAGGGGGGGAGAGAAAAAGATTTACTGATAAATAATTGTCATTTTCTAACCTTGTCATGGCAATCTTTTTTTTTTTTTCTTTTTTTTTTCTTTTTTTCCGGAGGCACTCTGAATGTTGAATGCCAGCATCTGTTACAGACCGGAAAACAAGTAAACAGTGATATTCCTGGTGGCTTTGAAAGAGCATTTAACACTTAGCTTTACTAGAAACATTACTTCAGGATGTGCTTAGCATGTGTATGATGATGAGTGTCTGTGAAAAGACAAAATATAGAAGGCAGACCCTTGCTACAGGCTGAACAAAATCCATGAGTCCTCCTGACAGATGTTGACATTTTGATTTGCATAAAGGTAAACTTTTGAGTTGATAGCATGTTTAATTTTCTGAAATATCCCCAAGAAATAGGGCATGTTCACAGATAATGAGTTTGCATCATAAGCAGTTTTCATCAGACCTGTTTCCTGGCAAACTGGCTTAGAGCATCTTTAGTTCTGCTGTCTCTGAGCATCTCCCCATGCCAGGAGGGAGGGCAGCCGAGGGGGTGAGCAGGACGTAAGAGGAGGGCAGCTGTGAGTCAGGGAGAGTGTTGAGACATTTCTCCATGGCTTGTGGAGGAGCTCAGAACTCCCCATCTCATATGGGGACAGCAGCAGGAACAGCCCCAGCTCCAGCACCCTCCATTCCAAATCTGCCCTCCCATCTCATCTTCTGCAACTGGCTTTGCCCTTCAGCTGGCTGCATCAAATTCCAGCTGGCTTTGCCCTTCAGATAAAACCTGGTACTAAAAAACTCATGAAGAAGCTACGAGACCTGTGAGGGCATCTTCATGAGGAAAAGCAAGGACATACCCATCTCTCAACTGGGGGAACCGAGACAAATCACACCCCCCCTGGGATAAAGCAGCCAAACCCAGAGCAGAGAGCACAGATCCACCTCCTCGTGCCTCAGCTGGGGACACTCATTCCTGGGTCTCCTCTCTGAGCTAAAATAAGCTGTAGCAAGCTGCTAAAAATGAGGGGGAAAATAAGATCCTAAGACAGGCGGATAACTCTTTCCAAGGTACCTGTAAATCCACGGAGAGGAAACACTGTAGGTGATGGTGGTTTGGGGGTCTCTCTGTACTGCAGTGCTCAGCTTGCTCTAGGATATAAACTATGTCCAGAGCCAAGGAGTCCTGCTGTATTTCACTAGACTTTGGGGTTTTCTCTCTGGAGAGGCCAGGAGAGCTTTGAGTGTGGGCTCAACAGTGCCCACAGATACTGCAAGGCTGCTCCATGTTGAACTGTCCTGGGGCTGGGGACACAAACACCAAAGACATATCTCAAGTGTCACATGAAGGGGAAGAGTTGTCCCCCTTGATCTGACCTGCTGGCTCCACTCTGGCTCACGCAGCCCAGTGGGGCTGTAGGGATGCACGAAAACCATTCACCCTGCCCAGCCCGGGTCAGGAGCGATGCATCTGCCCACAGGAAGAAATAAGCTTGTTATTCATAGATACACTTTATTTCTATTGGGAAATAAGCAGCAGGTAAGGGGTGATCATGCTGTGTCTAACAGGCAGTGAGATGGCCAAGCTCCCTGAACCAGCTCCTGTGGACAGCAGAGCCCCTTCTTCAGCGTGTTCTTCTAATGGGGCTACAGCACCCAGTCAGCTGGCTCCAAGGATGGGTGCTGGCATGGGGGTATGGACAGGCACCCAGCAGCACAGGACTTAGCACCGTAGAGGAGCTCCTTGCTGCCAGAGCCAACATGGCCTTACGAGGCTCTCCGAGAGCTGCAGAAGGAAGACGCGACTGCAATGCAAAGCGCTATCATTGCCGTGTTAGCCTCAGCTGAAACGCGCTACCTAAGTGCAAATTGCTGTTATAAATCATAAACATCAAAAGGCCATAAGTGCCTAATAATGGCCTAAGTGGCTAATTTGTTTTATGTGCTACTGGAAGAAGCACCGTAAAGATACGGAACAAAAAATTTCCCCCATTGTGGTTTGGCCTCTTGATACTAAGAAAGGCTGGAAGGGGGTGGGAGCGAAACGCTGCTCGAGTAGACACGCAGGAGCATTTCATATCAAAGTCTGTAATTAAAACCACAGCACAAGTCCCAAGGAGCACCCACTCCCCGTGGAAGGCAGACGTGGCCAGTGCTGGGGATGCCTGGGTTGGAAGTGATGCCTGGGATTGAGCAGGGCAGAGATCTAATGGTACCTTAGGAGCAAGTAGGAGCAACCTTGAATCAGGAGCAAGTTACTTGGGCGAAGAGATGAGGTGGTGCCATGGCAGATGGAGGGGATGGGCTCTGCTTCTGTAGCTGGCAAGGCGTATACACGGGGCACAAAGTTCACTGCTGTCTCCTGCTCGATGCCATGTCTCTGCAGGCACCCAGCGGGGTCTGGAACCCCAGCTCCAGCAGAGTTGAGGGGCACCTCCAGCCTGGCCTGGATGCTCCACACCTCTTTTTCAAAGTGGTTCCTTTTCCCATCCGAAAAACAACTCCATGCCCTCCATCCAGCTTTTAATTGCTTTGGGCCTTTTGGGGTTACGCGTTGCTTTAAAGGCTCTTTCTGGCTGGCTGGCTCTGCTTGTGAAATTAGCCTTGGAGAACCATAAATACCCTAATCCATCCCTTCTGTGCCCTGCAGATACGTTCCTCATGCAATTCTTCTGCTCTTCAGGTCAAAGCTGCCTTTCTGCTCTGCTTGGCCTGGGATAAGCTCAGCTTGTTCCACCGCACGGTGAAGCTGATCTGGTTTGGTGGTGGAGCAGAGGAGGTTCCCGCATGGACCTGCTCAGCACAGTCCAAGCCCTGCTTTAGGATGCAGCACATTGAAACCATCTGCTTTTAGTTCAGAGACTTGGTGTTAACCCAGAGCATCTCAACAGACACTTTTGAGTGCATTTGTTTGGTTTGAAGCCCCTCAGCACCCCAAAGGGCACCTTGTAGCCACCTGCCTGCAATGTCCCATCCAGCTGATTTATCAGGGAGGAGCAAAACCAGTCATTCCTGTCAACCTACCCGAGCACCCCCATCACATTTTGGCTTGATGGATTCCACTTTCTGGAGATATTTTGGCTTTAATTTACAGTAAAACAGTGCTGTCCCTCTATAAATACCAGTGAATAATTCTCCCAGGTGTATTTAGTGGATGCTGGTGGAGGAACGTGATCAGAATAACTCGTTTTGCTGTGGTGCTGCAGTGAGGATGTGACAACTGGAAACATCAGGCCACGGCATGGACCAGGAGCTGGATGCTCAGGGTCCCTCCACATGGCCTCATAGCCCAGATGGATCATGTGGGGACTATTCCCAGCATAGGGAATTAATTCAGTAATATTTCAACACAGGTACAAATGATTTGGAGTACAAACAGTGCTGCTTTCATGTAATACATTGCCCTGCATAAAACCCTTGAGGGAATGGCCCAGGGAATAGTCCTAATTGGTCTGTTCCTCTTCAGATACCTGTGATAACATGGGGGGGGGGAGTGTGGAAATAAATCTCTTTGTCCTGAAATTGCATGCCAACAAGCAACGTTTTAAAAAAGAATTTCTTTGATGCTTATCACTTCCACAACACATGTTCCGTGTGCTTTCCTGGAACTGACCTCTGCGTGCCCGGCGAGAGGGACAGCAACCGCCACAGTGGTTTCTTTGTGAGCTTGATAGGGACACAGGAAACCCCAAATCCAGCTTTTCCAGCTGCGGAAGAAAGTAAAGAGCACAGAGCAGTGCGCTGGCAAAAATGCCTCTCTTCGGAGGTGTTTGGAAGTGGCTGAATGCATGGAGTTGGGCTTGGCAGCTTTTGTTGCGGTGGCACAAAGGGACTGTGGACACCGAGCTGTCCTCTCCACAGGCTGGTGAGCAGCTCTGCCACCATCTTACAGCTGTGCCTTCAGGCAGACTATAATCTTGGAAACAAAAAAAGAAAATGGGTTTTCCTCCACTGCTCCACACAACAGAGGGGAGAAATGGGTGATACAAGTGCAGGTGCACCTTGCTGAGTGTTCTGTGATGCTCCCCTGCACCATCTCTGGTGGTCCTTGGGTCCTCTCTGGGCCATTTTAAGGCATTAACCAAAAGAAATCTACCCAGTTTTCATTTGCTGGGCTGTTTTTTTGCTGTTGTAGTAAGATGAGTCAGGCTGCAGAAAGGGTCCATTGACCACAGAACCAGACCGAAGTGAACAGGAGGAGATGGAGACATGGGGGAAGGAGAAGATGGGACCTCTGTTGTGCACAAAGCAAATCTCTCCTTTCTGAGCAGAGGAAAACAAGACATTTTCTGACATTTGCATATGATTGAGCATTCAGAGGTGTCTGAAAAAGGGCAGGACTGTTTGGGAAAGAGGGGAACACCAAGGGAACACCAGGCCTGGCTGTGATTCAGTTCATTTGGCTGCTCACCATCTCCTTGCAACAAAGCAGTTCCTTTCAGAGCTCCACAAAACCAAACTTACAGGCAAAACCCTGCTGTTCCATCACTAAGTGCAGCTCAGCACCACAGGTCACCTGCCAGCACGCTCTGGCCTCAAGATATAGGATGGCCTGGGGCAAGAGCAGTTCACAAGGCCCTCTGCTCCCATAGACACTTGAAGACAGAAGAAATGCATTTCCCACTCTTTGGAGTACCTTAATGTGCAAAGCAGATTTTGAGCTCCCAAAACATCTATACCATTAGCTTACGTTATTTTAATTTCATCATACTACTAACTGTAAGTGATAAAACACAAAAACCCATACTTTATTACCACTTTCAAGCAGTAGTAGCTAATTATTGACCTGTTTGGCTAAATGACAGTGTTGGTGCTGTGTGCTGACAGCAGGAACAAGGCGAGGGTCAGTCCATGAGAGCAGCGGCTCTTCCTCCTCTGCACTGGGAGCATCTTTCTTCCGGATAGTCCCCGGCTGCAAAGCCATCAGAGGAGTCTTCTCTAGGCTGCTTCAGACCTCCAGCAGCCTTGCGGGGATGGAGGGGAGCCTGGCTGCCCGTGAAGATCTGCACCAGCTCTCATCAGTGCATAGACACCCCTGGGCTTGAGGTTGAGTGAGACCAGAGGCATCGGTGCCGGTGTTTTCTGCTCGTCTTGCTTCCACCTGGCCATCATCACACCAAATCATGAGCTCTTGTTTCAGAAAAGTGGCAGCGAGCTGCTGTAGGGCTGTTTATAAGGTCAAGGTGGACATACTCAACTCTACAGAGCTGCTATATAGTGGGTGAAAGTCTCACGTGAAGAAATGCAATGGATTTAAAAAAAAAAAAAAAAAAAAAGCTGTGTGGTGGTTGCCCTTTTCTCTCCCCAGGATTTTTTATTTGTGAGCCAGGCGAGTGATGCTGGCCACCCTTGGCTCCATGTGCTCCTCCTCACTCTCTCTTCCCTCCCTGCTCCCCATTGCCCACATCCCGGTGACATTTGCTTCTTCAGTTATTTACTTTTAGCTTAATAAGTACCATGAAAACACCATCCAACCTGCCCGACCCTTTGAGCAGTCACAGGAAAAAGCTGTCACTAATATAATTTCATATCAAATAAGATTACCCTTCTCCCCCATTAGGCACACTTCTCGTCCATGGATAGCAGCAACGCAGGGACACAGCAATTGCTTCAACCAGAGCCTACATTAGGAACTGGATTTTAAGGACAAGAGTTAACTTCCAGGCTGGAGCTGGTAGTTGTGCTTTGAATTCAAACTGTTGAACAGCATGATTTGGCCGTGGGTTCTGCTGGATTGATGGCACCTGTCTGCCTGTTTCACATGCCATTGCCTACGAACAGCTACACCTCCTGACTACCACAGACCACTGTTATTTGTGAGTGCTGGCCCTGGCAGCTGGGACAGACCCTCGTTGTTCCAGTGACCTCTGAGGAATCGTGATGGACACGTCTGGGTGGGTCTATGCTGCCAAGTGTTTTTGTGCCCTCGTTTGCTCATCAGCGTGGGTCCCTCAATCATCATGTTAGTCCCCATGAGTTGGTTCTCCTCTGGAGACACGAGCTCCTTTGCTGAGACAAACCTGTGTGCAATTCAGGGGATAATTTGCTCCAGGGAGCAGCTCTGGTTGGAAGCACAGACAGGGCTGTGCCAGGACCAGCTCTTCCCACACTCCTGAGGCCCCCTGCACAGGGCAACAAATTCATCTAGAGTCACACCAGATGCTGTGACACTAACCTTAGCCAAGAAAACCATGCAAGAAAAATTGTTTTAAGGCCACAAAGACACTTCATAGGACTCAGGGAGGATCCAATACATGTACTATGTGGTCTGGCTTGATAACTCCTGGGGCGACTGGTTTTGCACGGAGCTGCCATGAGCCATTCACATCTTTTGCCCAGAGAGGCAGGGACTGCTCCTTGGGGTAGCAGGATGCTAGTTTGCTGGCAAAAGGCTTTGAGGATCTGATTTCAAGTGTTTTCAGCTTCTGCCAGACTTTGTCACTGAAAAGAGAAGGAGGTGTTTTCTCACGCTCGCGCGTTGAGCTGCAATGCTCCCAGTCACAGGACACTGCAAAGGATTTCCCAGGCAGGTGAGATACATTCAGAGGTCCTTTGGCTGCTGCAGAAGATGTGTAGGGTCTGGCCGAGGGGGGCTGATGCCTGGGGGGTACAACGAGAAGGGCCCAGGCTGTACCTTCCCTTGTTGCTCTCAGCATCTCCCGCTTGGTGGACTCACAGGTTGGATCCTGAGCAAGGTGTTTAGCACAGGGCAATCCTTGCACCTACCTGCTCATTTGGATTGTACAGTGATGGATTTAGAATTTGGATTCTTGTACATCTTATGCATGATCCAGACCAGAATTGGTAATGGCCTTCAGTGTGTACATGGCATCAGAGTTGTCAGAAGGAATGGCTTATCTGCCTGGGCTTTCTGTTTGGACAGGGCATAGATCTGTTTTTCTTTCTTCTGGATAAAAATCAGAATTTTCATTATCTGTAAGTTGTAAGAGGAAAATAAACATAATGATTGTGGCCCAAGGCCATGCCCCTCCAGACTCAGCCAGCTCCATGAGCCACACGAAGCTGCTATAACCTTGGCACTGCTTGGTTGACTGACCTCCAGTTACAACCTGGTGTCCAGGAGCTGTTGAAGACATGGCATCTTTCCTTCCAAGTAATTTTATTATTTTTTTTTTTGGCACCAGTTCAGCTTTGGGCTGGAGGGTCACTTCATATTCATCATCTATGGATGATGACCCCGTCTGACCCTTGATGCGCTCCCTAATTGCCAGGTGTGGCTCATCCCCAGATTTGCCAGCCTCCTGGCTGAATTCCAGCTGAGTACAATATCCTGCTTACCTTGAAAAAGGAAAATAATCCCATGGATTTGCTCTTGCCTTCCTGCTGATTACTCAGTGTCAGGCTGTGGGCTGGCTAAAGGGTTTCTGTTGCCTCCTGATGCCAGCTGACCTCTGAAAGGTGCTGTCGTAGCATCTCTCATGGTCTTTGCTGTGGGGCAGGGCCTTACTTGCAAAATCAGGACTTTTCTCCTCAAACAGCCCCCCACAGTCCTGGGGAAAGCACATGAGGACCCTGTCCCCGGAGCAGTGCCGGGGGGAAACCAGCCCTGTGCTGAGCAGCATCTTCACCAGCCCTGAGATACTCCATGCTGCAGTGGGAAAGAAGGGTTAAAAATGTGGGAGCAGGGAAGGGAAAGGTCAAATATGTAAAGCCACTTTCATGTACTTAGGAGAAAAGTGGTAACAGGAGAGCTGTTAAAAATTTTTATAGCTGGCACCTAACAGCACTGGTGTTAAGAATCATGAAACTGTTTAATAGCAAGTGGAGGTGTACATTAGTTAATTAGAGGCATGCTAACAGTGAAGCCAATTGAGAGATATTATTTTAGCATTTTTTCCAGAGGGCATATCAAGTCTATTCACGAATTAATAAACAGATTGTAAAGTCTAAGCAAGCATATTAGGGAAGTGTGTGTGTATGTACTGGGTCTATATACTGGGGCTACGCACACTTGTTTGTTTGTTACCAGTGCATTTGAAATATGTTACTTGTTTTCCATATAGACCTCAGCGGAAGAATTATAGCATATTGGGTTTTTCCAAAGGCTCTAATTAAGATCTTCAGAGTTGATGTGTGTTTACTGAAAAAATACAGCAGAAATGAGACCTAAAAAACCAGCACTCAAATTAACCCATGAAAATGCAAAGGCATCCGACACGAAATGGTTGTCCTCTTGGAGCCTGGCTCTGATGCACGTTAAGAGACATGAAATCACAGTATTCACTCAATTTATTTGACCTCCTGAGTTAAGTTCTCACTGAAAAAGTATTTTAAGAACTATTAAAAGCTTATTATAGTTAAATATGTATCTTTGGCCTCTCTCTCAGATCTCTTAGCTGCTGTTAAAGGTGGTTTCATTGCGAATAAGTGTCTTCTATTTGACTCACACAGAACCCTAAGGTGGTTGGGAGTAGAACAGACAGTGGCCGTTAGGCAAGGCAGGGATTGTCCCATCTATAAAATGAAGTTTGCCCATAACTGGAGCTAGTGATAACTAGACTTGCTCTGACGACACGAGGAGAACACCAGCCTTTTAAGCTTCAGAAAGGCTACACACCCTTAAGCATTTCCCTAACCTAATTTTTTTTGCCCCTAGCACTGGTTTGATTCCTTTTTTAAACCCACTCGTGCACCTACCTTAATTCCCCGTTGCCATTTCGTTTTCTGTGGGAAGACAAGCTGTCCAACTTAATCCATTAGTGAGCTCTGCGTTACAAAAACCACATGGTGTTTCATGCCTCATTAGCAGGCAGGGAGCTTCCAGGCTGGAGTCGCTGCGTGTCTCCAGCTCTCCTGACTTCCTTCCTCCACTCTGCTTTCCTATTTTACATTTTAATAGCAACAGCGATGACAAATTATGGCAAAAAAAGGTCTGCCCTCAGTGAGTATCTTAGTGCACTTGGCTTTGCCCAGCAAGCCCAGGCTTGCACCCCTGCCCAGCACTCTCATTCTCAGCTGGAGCACTCCTCCACCCCAGAGAGCTCGTTCCCAGCCCAAACCAGTCCACTCCTCACACCACCATCCCACCCAGGCTGGAGGGAAAGAGCGAATGGTTCACGACTCAGAGGAGAGACAAGACGGATGGCAATCGGTGTCCCTTCTGCTTGGCTGGGGGCAGGCTCGCAAACAAGGCGGGTAATGAAGATAATGATGAATGAGAGATGCAAAACTGGAAATACTTCTTCCTCTGCTTCTATTGATCTTCCAGAAAAGGCTTTGTTCTTGACATTTAAAATAGAGAGATTGTTTTAATGTAGTGGCCCTCGCTGGGCTGCAGTGAAGCAATTTAGCTCATAGAGATTCAGAAAGACAGTTTTGGCAGCCTCAGCCTGAACAGCTTCAACACCAAACGCCGGCAAATGCTCTCAGAGAAGTACTATCAGAGTCAGCCAGAGCCATGGGGCACCAGCGAGCATGGCCACTTGTCACCCCAAGAGGAGAACGGTGCTGAGGCAATGATGGGAGGGATTTCTCTGCATCACTGGAAGATGATGAATGATCCAGAGAGGTTGGAGATCCCTGTCCTACCTGGAGCTTCTCAAAACTTCCCGTCCAGGGAGACACCAGCATAACCTCTAACCACACACCCAACCAGATCTTTACCCCACAGTCTCAGCCTTTCAGAAGAGCTTCAAGGGGACAAAGCCCCCAAGCTTTGCCTGGGCATGGGTGGGAAGGTGGGCTGAGCTGAGCAGAGAGCTCTGCCCATGCGACCAAGAAGCCTGATGCCATCCCTGGAGAAGCATGGATGGACATGATTTCTGGCCTTTGGCTTTGGGAGAGACAAAGAGAAGTCTGGGGTTTGGTTACAACATGCTGGAATTACTTTAATAACTGCAATTTTTCTTTTAGAACAGAAGTATTTTATTACTTTCAACCTAGAACCTGGAACTAATTATACATGTGTGGTCCGATTAACCATTAATTTACCTCTATTAACTGCTGACACTTAGGCATTTACTTTGTATCACACACACTTGTGTTCCCAGAGTCTAAGCCTAAGGAGTTGTCAAGAGACAATGAATTAAAGCAATATAGAGACGTTAACAGTTACCTATCTCAGCAATAGCCTCAGGAAGTCCTGGAAAAGAATGCATCACAAAAATGAAAATTGTTTTTATGCACAGTAACTGCAATAACTGGACTTTTTTTTTTTATAAATGGAATCTCCAATTAATTCAAGAAGTTCTGATACTTCCACCACTAGAGGACTGGTCAGGGTAAAATTGCATTTGGTTTTCAAATCCAGCAGGATGGGTGTCTGGAGGTCTGGGAAAACCCACTCTTGCAACATTTCTTCACCCTACAGGATGCCACTCCTGTATGTACATGCACAGCTCTGTTGCCTTCAGGCCTTTTTTCATGGAGCTGTGCAGGGAACAGCTTCTCAAGACCACATCCAGTTTGATGAATGCTCCATCTTGGCACTTGGAGTGAGCAGGTCTCAGACCAGGCTGCTCAGCCAGGGGGGGCTGGCTCCAGGTCTCTCCCACCTTGGTGCCACTTCAGCCTATGGATGTCAGGAGAAGGACTCGTAGCTGACACTACAGAAGTGCCTCAATTCCTTCTGCACACAGAAATAGTTCTTCCCTGCCTTTGAAGAGGATATTGGTGCTCTTGCATAAAGTTTGCTTTGCAAAGGCAGCCTGCCCTTCCCCAGTGGGGTGAGGTCCCCACACTGGTCCCCATACCTCAGCCTCTGTCTGAAGAACATCAGCCTGAACTGGACTTTTCTAAATGTGGCACTTAAGGACATGGTTTAGTGGTGGACTTGGCAGGATTAGGTTTATGATTGGACTTGATGATCTTGAATGTCTTTTCCAACCTAAATGACCCTATGAATCTATATGCATGGGCAGTGCTATATAAACATCTATAATGATGCTCCTGGACAAGAGGATGCTGTTTCTAAATCTACCCTACCAGAAAGAGGGGAGATTGAGATGAGATATTTGGAAGAAATTCTTTGCTGTGAGGGTGGTGAGAGCCTGGCCCAGGTTGCCCGGAGAAGCTGTGGCTGCCCCATCCCTGGAGGGGTTCAAGGCCAGGTTGGAGAGGGAGCAACCTGGTCTGGTGGGAGGTGTCCCTGCCCAGGGCAGGGGGTTGGAACTAGGTTGTCTTTAAGGACCCTTCCAACCCAAACCATTCCATGATTCTATTTTGTAATTACAGTGAAGGAAAGATTTAACCAGAAAAGAAAGTAATGTCATAACATGTACAAACAGGAATAAAATTGCGAACATCAGTGTAAAACACCCCATGTTCAATTCTGGGATTCCTGTTCTTCCAAAGGTCAGGTGGGGTTATCACAATGCTCTCTGCCAGGAAGAAATCAGGTGAAGTACAGTCTCCTCCACAAGTCTGTGCCTTCAAATACATATGCCTCAGCTATTTATGTATGGGTCTGGTATCCACCTGCCTATAAGTTTTGTCTGGCAGCTCGTTCAGCAACATATGGTGTAATATTAAAATGTGCTCCTCTGTTTGAACATACCTTTGGGTAACTCTGTGCCACTTGGTTGCTTACTGACGTTGCTAGAGCATGCAGTGGAGTATGTGAAAAAATAAACTGGTCCTTGATGTTACTGCCAAAGCTGGTGATGCTGTCTCAGCCAGTACTGGTCCTCACTGCTGTACCAGTTTCACACTGGTACAGCTCAGCTAAATTAAACTGAATTGCTCCACTGTATTTTCATTGACTTAACTCAATTATAATAGCATGGAAGAGGTATAAAGGGGTGAAAGTCAAGTCCACTTAAAGAAAAAGCAGAGTAGATATTTCTTTAGGACATGAACTCTTCATAATCCAATGGAGATCTTTTATCCTGTGTATTGATCTTCTTGTGAGAACTGGCTCGGAGTTAATTTCCGAATTGCCTGACCACAAGCAGTTAAGGTATTGCAATCTAAAAAGTCACAATTCAATTAATAAACCAATAGTAGTCAAAATATTTGCTGTATGTATTAGCACAGCACACTTGCCTTACAGAAATGTGAAGGCAGGGAGCATCCAGCATGAAGAGACAAAGTCCCCTCCGGAGGAGCGTATGCGATGTCCCTGCGGGGTGGCAGAGCATTCCCCTCCTGGCAGCGTAAAGAAAGCTGCTGCTGGTGGTGTGATTATCCCTCTCTCCTGTTTTTTTGAAAACAAAGGAAGGGAGAGAGAGAGACCCTGGGTGACAGCACTCAACCCCTGGCTGGCAGGAGCTGAGAGGTTGGCAGGGAAGCCAAGAGTGACAGAAGAACTTGGAAGACAGAGCTGAAATTGCAGCGTGCAGCAAGAGCAAAGGCTTTGAGGAGCCCCTGTCCTGTGGTTCAGGGCAGAGCACAGTCACTCTCTACTGCATCTGCATCTTTCAGCAATGTGAAAATAAAGACACCTCAGGAAGCACCTCCATCTTGTAATGAGTTTCCAAGCCAGCCCAATTTCCCCAGGAATTTTGGGCAGACAAAGACGATGTCCACCCACAAGAAAAGGAAAAAAAAAATCAGTAAAGATGAGGAGGGGTTGCTAGGAATTTAAAGAGAGAAGAATGACTTTTCTTCCAGTTGTCAGTGCTGATATTATTGCGTGTAGTAGCAGCTTGTATGGAGCATCTCTTTACAATGGTAGCAGGGAAGCTGGAATGTTGTTATATCAGACTATCAAGTTGTTATGTTGGATTACACATAATGCTATCACAAATGACAGAATGCTTGCCTCCCATCAAAAATTTAAAGAGCAATAGACCTCTTTTCAGCTGTCATTGCTGATAACATTTTATGCACAAGTTTATTCAAGCTCAAATAGAGATGCAGCCTGTCAATAAAGAAGCCCTGGCAGATTAGGCATCGAGTATATTAAAGCCAACGGTGCTAATGTGACTGCGCAGCCTAATCTGACATTTTAAAACTGCGACAAAATGAACCCTCTAAGTTCTCACCCATCATCTCCCCACAGCACGTTTGCTGCTGGGTTTTATGGAGTGGAAACCGGAGCACGTGTACGAGAAGTGAAACAAGCTGAAAACTACAGAAGGGTTGACACAGGCTGGCTCCCCAGGAAACAGAGTGGATGTCTCCCCTCCTTCTCATTCTTATCTTCTCTGCTCTCCTCCTCTCTTCCAGGAAAGTGTGCAGGGCAACAAATAATGGCCCTAAATTGCCGCAGAGGTGACAAAGATTACACATTAGAAAAAGCACTCGGAGGGCAGGAAGGGTTCAGCACTGGAAGAGATTGCTGGAGGGGGTGTAACACCTCCATCGTTACAGCTCTTTAAGAAGGGTTAGGAAAACATCTGCCAGGAGTGAGGAAGGGGAGCTGATTCTGCTTTGGAGACCCAACACTATTTTCTGCCATTCCCTTTCTTGTTCTCAATAACAGCTACTTCTTTCTACTGCTGGCAGAAAGGCTATGTGAGTGCTTGTATGTCGGGAAACTGCTGGGGCCAAAAATAGCCTATTGAAAACAATAATATCTCGTGGTACAACAAGGCATGGCCTGGTTACACTCCCTTTTCTACCCCCCACCCCACGCTCAGAAGAGCTCTTGGTGGCTGTTGCTGCTCTTCTGAGGGATGCAAAGTCAGGAGGAAGTCTTCACCCAGGCCTGGGAAAGCTGAGCATCCAAAGATTTGCCCTGCATCTGGCAAATATTCATACAGACAATCTGACAGGCAGTCTGTAACTTGCAGCCTGTACATTGCAATCATAACAGGACAGCGGCTTCTTTATGCTGCTCTTGGTGACCACACGCAAGTTTTTAGCCAGTTTGCTTGAAAGGCAGATCATGCACTGCCTTCCTAAGGGAGGGGAGGGGGAGGTGAACGGCTGCCGAGGGCTCACGGATTCACGGCTGCACCAAGTCACAGAGCAATGAGCCAGGAGGGTTTGTGAGAGCAGCAGCCGGGGGGGTGACACCGACCCTGCCTCCTTCTCCTGCTGCTCAGAGCATCCCTGGGAAGGAAGGTCCTGTAGACACCCATGGGCTGCAAGCGGGGCTTCCCTAAGCAACACCCGTCCTTTAATCGCAGTGGAGACACCCAGCAAGATGAGAAACCAGAAGGGAGGTTATTTCCAAGTAACTTTTCCCAAATGAACGTTGCTGCAGGTGTAGGAGGGGACTTTTGGAGGAGAGCACCTCATCCAGACAAATGAAGGATCACCCCAAGCAGGGATCCCTGAAGCTGTGCCTCCAGAGGGGAAAAAAAAATGCTCAACAATATTAACATAATCCTTACAAAGATTAAAGGCAGCTCGATGACAGTAATTGAAAGAAAAACAGCTATGCATCCCTGGGATATGTTTTCCTTGAGCAAGAAAAGGACAAAAGAAGGGCTAAATACTCTCTTTAAGGCTACCTAAGAGACCTAATCATGTAGAGTCTTTACTCCACCTTTAAAAATGAGCCAAATCTCTCGCTGTATGGCTGTGAACCATGTAACTGGACACACAGTGAAGGACCACACATCCAGTACTTACTGGTGATACTCGTGCTGCCTCCAGACAAGGCTTTCTCATCACTCTGGCTGTTTTGGAGCTTGGAGATTACAAATGTGAAGGACAAGACCCCAACATATTTCTGCTGAAAAAACCATTGTGTTCTCAATCCTGACTATCAATATGGTGAAACGAGGTGTTTGGTTTCTCTGTCTATTTCTCTTGTTATTCTCTCTCTGTATTCTAGGGGGGAAAAAATACTTTGAAAAATAATGACAATGTCTCTCAGAAAATAATGTGTTCCTTCCAGTTAGCTGTTGAATTGTTTACTGCCATAGCTGAATAATAACAGCACATCAAAGACAACTGCTGTAATTAAAAGATTTGTGAACATAGGTTAACAAATTTGTGCATCATAATGTGTAATTGTCTAATTAGGACAAAATGCTAGTTCCACGTAAAAGACCAACAAGAAGAGATTATAAAGGAGAAAATAAGATAGACAACAGCATTGGTGCGACAGAACATTGGCAAAGATGTTATCTGTAACTTTATATTGTATCAATAAGTCCCCAGGGTTCCTAGCATTTTTGTGGATTAATTTACAGACAAATTAATTCTGCCATATGAATCCCTTGAGCTGTTTGAAGAGTCCCCTGAAAAGCAATCTAAGTTTGTCATGAAATATTTTTAAGCATTTTTTTCATTCCTTTAACACCAGAAAACCCGACTACAGCAGGCTCCATTGCTGGGCACACTGGGAGAGCTTAGAAACCAGGAGAAGAATGACAGTCCCAGTTTTACTGGTGGGGCACGGAGGCAGAGTAGGAGAAATCCTGGTATCAGATTAAAGCTAAATGCAAAAGTCTCCTTGAGTTTAGTGGGATGAGAATTTCATTGGGAGAGATGAAGTCCAGCATTTCCCTACACCAAGGGACAGATGACAGAAGGAATTTGGCCTTTTTCAAGCACCATGTGAAAATCCTGTGGTTTCAAAAGAGTTCAGTGCAAAGATGCTGAGCTCTCCGGACTCCCACATCAGGATGGACACTACTGAGCACTGAGTTCTGCTGAGGACGTGGCTTAACACAAAGTAGAACCTCTGAGAATTGTCTACTGGGACAGGGTCTGAGTTTGAAAACAAACCCTGCATTTCTCTGCCCTCCATTTCTCTGCCCTTGGTGCACTTTGCTGATGGTCCATTGGAGAACTTGCAGGATCAGAGACAGATGCTGGGCGCTCCTATCTAGTGGTTTCAACTAAACAAGAGAAAGAGCCCCCAGGGCTCCCCAGGGAAGGATCAAACAGGTCCAGACAGGGATTTCACACCACCACAGGGCTCCTCAACCTAGTCAGGGACATGCAGGATTGCAAATCACTGAGCATACACAAAAACGTGTGCTCTCACCCAAGAGCAAATGCTTTCTAGCAGCTTGATAAAATGCATGAGAGGACAAAAAACCTGGAGTGGTAGCTGCCCCGAGTGGATCTCAGGATCACTGAGTCAGATTGGAGGGAGCAACCTGAGTCAGGTTGGAGGGAAAAGAAAAGATGCACATGGTTAGAAAAGCAACTGTAATTTATCATCTTTATTCCCAGGAACGATGCTGCAAGCCTCCACTCTGTCTTCAGGAAAGAACACAAAGAACACACAGCCAACTTTTGCAGGAATTAATAGTAGGGTCTGAAGATGCAATCTTCTGCATCACACCTCTTCTACCTAATGTACCAGATGAGCTTCATTAGCTCATCACCGTGGCCGACTGCCTCCCTTTACTCTGACAGCTGCCGGAGAGAGAAACACGACAGATTCCCCGGCAGCGATTGACCTTGGCTGAGCGAGCAGAAGGCTTCACCTCCTCGAGGTTCAGCTGTCTGGGTCACTGCCTGAGAAATCAGAACACAACACAAACCCCCGTGAAACTTTTCTTCAGAAGGGGCTGTTCCTGGTGTTTTCTTTCTCTGCTCTTTAGAGGAGCCAGGGGCACCCTGTCACCCTTGGGCAGGTTGGGGTTAAAAAGCCTCACCTTCCAGCAGGAGAAAGCTGAGCATCAGGAGCTCTGCAGAGGGCCCTGCAGCTGCTCTTAGCATCTGGCAGTGCAGTAAAGCTCCTTCATGTGTGCTTTCAAGGTAAGTTTGTCTTGAAGCCAGTAATGTTTAGAACACACATATTAATAATTAAGGATTTTACAGGTGTTTTGTTTATGTGTCTCTGAATTTATACGTATGAGCTGTATGTTTTGTTATGCTTTGAGAAAACCGATTCTAAATCGCTGGTAGGGTATTTTCCTTAAAGCTTTATGAAATGGAAGAACACACCTTTCTGAGAAAATGAGTGTTTTTGGGAGTTTCCTCTTTCTACCAGTAAAGCCCAAGTGGGATGAGGAGTAGGGAGCATGCAAATTTATCAGAAGCCATACAGCTTTGTCTTGTTTCAATAGGGCTTTTTTGTTTCCTCTTGATTTTGGAAATAGTTGTTAATCGCTGCCTAATTTTAATTTTAAATAGGCCATATTCGTATGGCTCAATTCCATAAGAAAGAAAAAAAACACAGCAATTGAACTTTGTGCAACAGTTTTGTGCAACAATTGAAACCATAGCAATAAACACAAACACATGAGTGTTTACAAGTTCAGAGCCTTAAAAAAAACTAACGAGCAGTAAATAAATTAGAACTCCAATTATCTGACTAAACTCAGATCTGGTGGAGGAAGAAACCCAATGGTTCGTGGGATTTTTTTTTTCTGGTGATCAGCTTTATGCATGGAGCCTGGTGTCCTCTGTAATAAACCTCTGTCTCTTGAGTTAATCACTGCTGTTGCTGCTGCTCCTCTGAACCATCCTGATGCACCCTTGGCCTGTGGAGAACTCAGGTAGGTGCTGGGGTCACAGAATTGCCTCTGCCAAAGGGAATACACAGCGCTGTTTACAGAAACTTGTGTCTTAATGCAGTAGAATAATGTTTGTTTATGCCTCTCAAGATAGGAAGAGTTACATCCTTTGTGAATTGATCCTGCTGTGTTAGTAAACAAGGAAACTTGCAAAGTACATTCATGAGAAAAAAAAGTATCTTGATGTTGTGGCTAACTTTTCTTTGTTGGGGCTTGGTTGGGGTTTTTTTGGCCATATGCTACCAATTAAAGGTGATTTATCCTTTTTTTTCCCCCTGACTTGTAGAACATTTCATGAAAATTCCTCAGTAAAGCAAATTAGAGAATATAGCACATACATTAGTACAAATCAGCTTCCTGTAAGTTGAGACACTGCTCAAACAACAGAAAGACTGACAGAACAAGATTCAAACAAGTCTCTGTAAGCGTAGGCACAGCCTTGGAAAGGGTTCTACTTAGTAAAAATCCTGTAATAAATTAGAGAAGCTGCAGACACATAAACAACACAAAGCCCTTCAGTTTGTATCACTGTGTGGTTTGTATAATATTTACTATAAGTGACAGCATCCCAAAATCCTTGAGCATACTTCCAAATAACCAAGTAGATGTTTGAAAATGTGGGCCAGCTCTAACCACCCATGAAGAAGACATGGAAGTTATGCAAGTTTTATAAAAACAGGGGAATATAAATGAGATAGACCCTGTTATAAGTCAGTCCTTAGAGGTATCAGGAAACCCAGGTGGAAAAGAGATGTTGGAAATCATCTTTCATTCGTTTTGCTGATCAGGCTTCTGAGTTTTCTATATAGGTCAAAGCTTCTCATAATCTGGAATTTGATTCTTAAATGTTTCTTTAGCCTGGATCTGAAGGGAATGGGGGGGGGGGTAGGCGGGGGGGAATGCTCTCTGACCAAGACCCTTCACTGTTCAGGGGCAACTCAGCACAGAAAATCTCTATCTCAAACGCATGACCTGATTTCCAGAGGGTTTGTGAGCCCCATATGTTTTGATGGGTGCTCAGTACTTTTGGTGCCTTTCAATTTCTAAATATGGACTTGGGAAGCCTAATTTTAACCATGCACTTTTGGAAAGCGTTGGCAATAGTTTAAAGAGACTGTCTAGACCAGCACGCCTTGCTGCAGCAGATTGCTCCCAGTGATTTATATATTCCTGGTGCTCGCAGTCTCTGATGCCTTTTCAGTGTCTTACAGCTGTTGCATTTATGCAGCACTCTTTATCTTGACCTTAGCCCTTGGATTTCTCAGCTATTCTACTCTCTTAACATCTGGGCCTGAAAGGTCACTAATTTACCTTATGTTTCCCTGCTGTGGGTGCCGTTGGGTTGAGTGGGTACATTTTGAAAAATAACACTCTGTTGGTGGGCTGCCTTTGTGAAGGTCTTTCTCCCCTCAGCATCGTTGTGTTACCTTCTCCCACTGCAGCAGCTCGAAGTCATCAAACATCTGCCCTCGAGAGCGTTGGAGTGTACTTGTTGGATCCTTATGTGTTAAAGCAGCACACCAGGTATCCAGTGTGCTGATATTAAATTGCTTTTGGAGCCTGGAGAATAAGGAAGGGAGCTTTATTTGTACTAACACTCTTTTAATGCATCTCGAAAGACCATAATAAACATCTCCTGGACTGTAAAAGGAAAATATATATCTAGAGGTTGAGGTAAATTATGAAATACTGGCATACCCAATAAAAATTCTATCTCATCGTTTAACATGTAGTGAAATGTTAGATGATGTCAAACCAGACCTGGCTTCACTTCAAGCCCAGGTCAGTCATGTCACTTGGGGAAATTATGAGAACTTCCATTAACTTTGTATTGGCAGATCTCACAATCTATTTCACATCTATACATTTTTAGCACCCCATGAGCAATACAAAGTGTCATTTCTCACATCTGAGAGCCAGACAATATTGCAGAGCCTCTCTGCATACAGGAGGCTACTTCAGAAATTAACAGGTCAGATCTCTCATTGATTTTAATAAAGAGCTGTTTGTGGCAAATTTCTTGATTATAGAAACTGCTTTGGGCTTCCTGTCGAAGCCAGCACAGTGGGACAGAGCTTTAAAGCGTGGGAAAAGACCACGAGAGTATTAAATCAGACAGATTTTAGACATCTAGGACCAAAATCGGGCTCAGTTTTGAAGTTGCCAAGACTCCAGTTCCCCTTGCTACCCCTGAACTGGGAGCCTCAGGCAGAACCAAGCCGGATAAAATGCTTTGGGAGGGAGACACAAAACTTTTAAGTTGTTATCTCAGATACTCTCTTTTCCCTTTTTTTCCCCATAAAAAAACCCTCTTCCTCCTGTCCATTCCCCTTTCCAAATTGCAGACAGGCAACTTGTTTTGGAACTTGAACCAGTTTGTCTGGAAAGGACTTTCCATTAGAGCCTGAGAATTGGAGCAGACTTTAAAGTGGCTGGTAGTATTTTCAGAAAAGAGTTAGGTATTTGGCAAGTCTTTAATGTCATGCTTGCCTGGAACTGCTTTCCTCCTTAATTAACTCAGTAAAAATCCTCTGGTTACTTCATTTTATTTGCTTAAACCACTACAGAAAAATAAATGCATACAAAACCGATTAATAAATCCATAGAAATGTGCTGTTGTTTACTGCGATGCAGCAGAGCGCCAAGTTCCCTGTACATAATTCAAGCCCCTGGCAACAAAGGTATTTGTGAAAGTCCCCTGTTTTGACACAAACATAAAGGTGGAGTATCCTCCGAGTGAATCAGACTGTGGTTTTCAGCTCGTCTTCTCGAGGAAGCCTTGAGGTGGGTATTAATAATGGAAGTTCAAAGCAGTGTCCAGGGTTTCTCAGGCTCCACATGCTCACAGCCTCCTGGGATGGATATACTACAGAGCCTGACCCGTGACTGCTGCACTGGGAATACAAGTCCAAGCAGACCCAGGTGGGAACCTGCAGCTGAGCTTTTAACTCTGGAGGCCCCGGTGCTCCGGCCAAGATGCTTCCAGCCCCACAAAAGATAAGGAGAGCAACCCTTTCAGTACAGGCAGGTTTTCACCCCTAAGTCTCAATAAGCAAGGGATCCCTCATTCATCAATCGTATTTAAACGTGACCGAGTGCTTGTGCTGATTGATGCCAAAGAAAGGTTGAGACAATCTCTCCCCGTGGAGCGGGGACACCAGTGGCACCTCCCAGCCCTGCCGGGGCCCATAACGCACAGAGAGGGAAATATTTCTTTAGTTCACTAAACTGATGTTCTGGCATTTAGCTTTAAGTATCTTCTATTTCCCTCAGTATCTGACCTTTCCCTTTCTCGTATGGCTATTGCTCTGCTCCGCTAGCAAAAAAAGCAACAAGCAGCCATTATCAGCCTCATCTCGCCCGTCCCGGCCATTAGCATTAATCATCTCCTCCTCCTGCCTGGTCCAGCTCCCCTGCATCTTCTCTTCCTGATCAGCACTCGGTGGGAGCAAACACGCAGTGAAATAAGCGATGCTACAGCCACAGGGTGATATGAGGCTGGTTGTTTCCAGCTGTAGTGTGACTGTACTTCTCTCCGGCAGGATGCAAAAGAGCCAGGATTAAAACAGGAGGCCTCGCACCGTAGATCATCTTGCTGTAATTCCCCCCCCCGGGACTGATGTGACGACCGTGGCGAGATGCACTAGTGGTGGCACATTATCACTGCCACAGGCTTCCATCTCGCAGAACATTCCTAATGCTGGCCATTTATCCAGCGGGGCGTGCTCCGGCGGCGAGGGGAAGGATGCCTGGGCCGGTCCCAGAGCTCGGGACTGGGAATGATGGAGTGGGCTTAGTGGTGCGTGAAGAGTTCACTTAAAAATGGACAGAAAAAGGAGAGGGGGGAGGAAAAGGGAAGACAAAAGATGCTAAGCTGAAGGTAGCGGATAAGAAGGGTGATAAGATGGGGAAGGAAGTTGAATCTAAGTATAGAAAGGCACGCACCGGGAATGTAAATGAGGGGCTGGACTGGATAGAGAACCATTGGGGCTTTTGATAAAAGGGAGATTAAAACAAAAGTTCAAACGTAGAGGTGTCCTGTAGAGAAACAGGGAGCTGTAGGGAGAGAAGGCAGTGCTCTGGCATTCCAACCTCATCCTCAGCAATGTGAATTTTCCACCTTGTCTTGGCCAGGAAAAGGAGAGGAGCAAAGATGGGGGGTTGTAACAGGACTGGAAATGACAAAGAAGAATGGGTGTGAGAGCAGCAATGGAAAACAGGCGGGGACAGCACTGCTGGAAAGCAAAGGCAATTTTGTCTTGTAACTGTGTGCTCACTCAAGCTTGACAGAGAAAGAAGAGGAAAAATACCTTCCTGTTATAAAAATTCATATGTACGTAAATCACGCAGCAAACTTCTTAGCGCCCGGTTCGGTGTGCCCAGGCTGGGCTGCCAGCTCTCCTGTGGGCTTCTTGCCAAGCCTGGACTAATTGTTTCTGCCTCTCCATAAACTACAGGTGACGCCACTTCACTCCCAGCCTTCGCCTCTCTTACCTTGGTCATCTCTTGGGGATATATTGCTGCATCTGTAGCCCATGTGCAAATAATCCCTCCGTGTTGGCAGTGCCAAGGAGGCAAGATTGGAGATGCCAGTGGTGCTTTGTGTAAGCCTGGCCCCAGTCCAGCGAAGCTAAAATGGCTTTTGTACTCCTAAATGTAATTTTACCACTGCGTAACGTGTCACAGATATGAAGCTTTCTTGGAGGATGAGGTAATGAACTCCCGTGGGAGCTAATGAAGGTCATCATGGGAGAGCAGTAAGAATAATGCCTGTTGCTGGGAGGCTTCTCACCGAGAGCCCTCAAACTTCAGCGCTTTCCAGTCTAAATAAGATGTATACTTCCCTGACCTTGTCTTCTCCAATGTAAACCCAGAGCAGGATGTACTTAGAATTAAGATAAATAAGGCCTTACCCAAATAAAACACTAGTCTGCAGAAACAAATCTCCTCCAAGGAAGAGGGTGAGTGGAAGCAGAAGCTGATGTTTCTCTACTGGAAAAACCTTAAATGCTACAGAGATGAGGGCAATATAATACCTGGTGTGGAGTGCAGTAATACTAAATGCAAATTACAGTGGAATATGTTATTGCAAAATCTTGTGAGTTTTATTAAGTTATGGAAGAAATAGCATTTAATTTCTCTCCCCAAACTTTATTTTTAAGGAGACTGTGGATGATTTTTATTCATTTTTTTTACACCTATATGTAAAGTAGACAAATGCAGCTAATCTTCAGGGGAATAGATGTAAAACCACAACATCCTGAAAAATATTGCTAGAAATTTGCATCAATTGACACAAAGTGGAAGAGAGAAGGAGGTTACTTCCCCTGTGCTAACATTCCCAGCTCAGCTTCTTGCAGCTCCAGCCCTTCTGTACCTGAGGGCTGGGAGGTCAATGTTCAGGTGAGAAGACACGTTTCCATTTCTCCATTTCTCCTGTTAGCCAACACAGTGGAAGAAGGTCAATGTGCTTCTCCAGGCTGTCCTGAGTGGTGTGGTCATGGGCTCTGCTGGCCAGGTCACAGCTCAGCCCCGTGTCTTCCGCACGACGTCGTAGCGAGGAGGCTGAGAGACAGCCAGAAACCAGGGGAAATGATTTGTATTACAAATAACGCCGTGCAAAGGGGTGGAGGAGCCCTGTCAAAATGTAAATGTACAATTTGCATAATCGGGCAGCCAGGATTAAACGAAGCACAGAGAAGGATAAGGATTACATGGAGCGACAGAGAAGGGAAATGAGAGCAGCACAGAGAGAAAACACTGCAGATAGATATAAAATCTGAGATAAGCAAGAGCAAAAGGAGAAGTTGGAATGCTCAAAGGCAGGCAGAGGAGAGAGGGAGCTCTCCTGGCAGAGGAGCAGAGGTGTCTGTTGATAATCCAGGGTGTATCTCAGCTAGCTAGGAGGTGTGTAAATGAATTTTGAAAGGAGCTTGAAATCAAAGGGGAGTGTCAGTTGGGCATTAAACATCCCCTTTAGTGGTGACCTTGAGAGCCCAGACCACCACTACCTAACAACCAAACGCAGGACTCCTGAAAGGTTCCTTCAAATCTCATCCATAATTAATTTTGCCTTTGATTAATGGGTCATTGTCCACCAGGATATTAGTCAGCTGTCAAAATCACCTGAGTGGTGGCCTCTGACAGCCTTCGTGCTGTCTTCTGCCCTGGGGCAAGCATGGCAATGGTGGTTGCTGACTGTTCTCTGCTCAGCTTTCCCCAGGAGCTGTGCTCACTGTGGCTGGCTGGACCCAGAAACGTGCTTATGCTGCTCAGCAGTGATAACTTCGCAAGCACCCAGTCACCCAGTCTCCCCTGGGTGCTGAAAAATTCCTCCTCAAGCCATGTGAGACCAAGGGGCTTTCCAGCGCTCCATGCAACCACCCTGGAGCCCTTCTCCATACCCTGCTCCTAGAGCTCCCATGAAATCACTTCCCTCTGGCTCGTTCAGCCATGAAGAAGATGGTTGTGGGCAAGGCAAGTTCAGAGCCACCTTCTACACAAAGCCATAAATACAAAGTAGAGGCAAATATGCAAGCCTCTTCTTAAGATTTGTTTTGAGCTCATGCCTAAGGGCAGGAATTGTGTTGTACTTGATACTGTGCAAATGTAAAACATAAAGAACGTTTGCTGCCCCAGAAAGCTTGTGTCTGATGAGAAAGAAAGAGAGGGAGTGAATGCAGGCAAGGGAGCGTGAAGAACAGGAGAGGGTAGGGCTGTGATATGGCAGTCTGGTGGAGCTCCTGGTCTTTCGCTGCAAAGGCAGTCTCTGCTAAATTCTGGCAGCTGGATTGGAGAGAGTCAGGTGCTACTTTATTAACATGATATAGAATATGACTATTGTTTTATTTTCCTAATTGCGGGAACAGAACTTGTCCAAGTTACTCTCAACTCAGGGAGATGTGGGAGCAAGAAAAGATGGTGGTGGATATACGTGTCCAGAGAGACATTTGCTTGTTCGTGCATCGTGCTGAGATGCAAAGGAGTCTTTCTTTTAAATGTGTCCCTGGTCGGTTTGTTCCCTAACACCCTGAATTCGGATTCAGCAAAAATAAACCTGCTGCTTGACAGCTCTTTAAAGCGTTATGGGAGGAGAAGATGGGTGAGGAAAGCACTTTTTTTTTTTTTTAAGACCATAAAAATGTGGGCTACAGATCAGTTTTGCTTCTACTAAAAGTGTTACGACATCCTCACTGAGAGCTGTGAGTGCACCCAATGACTGAAACCTTCCAGGTGGGACTTGGGGACAACTTGTCCTTACTTGATATTGTCTCTGCAGTGACCTTCCAGCTGGTCACTGCTTCACCTGGGTGATAACAGCTCCCAGCATCTGGCCTGGGCTCATCATCTGGGGTTTCTATCCCCGGAACTTTTCCCTGGGCCCCAGTAATTCAGCCAAACCACCCACGTTTTAATACTTCAGCAGGGTATTTCAGGAAATGCTCTCCCAGCTATCTGAAGGGAGAAGCTGAGTGAAAGTTTAATACAGGAAAATGCGAGTCCAGCCACAGAAGTGAAATTAAGTGTTAACAAAAAACAACACCACAAAGCTCTACACACTCAGATTGTAAATCTCTTCCTATCACAGTTACTCAAGTCTCTTTTTTTATGTAGTGTCACATTTGACTTATTCTCCAGCTATCGCAGAATGTTTCAGACACAGCAGGAACTGAACTTCTAATAAAACAGTAATAATAAAAAAACCCAGACAGACCTTCATCAACCACTAGTGAGAAGCAGAGCAAGAGGGGGAGGGAAGTGGAGATCAGAGTGGGGAAAGGGGAAAAAAGAAGAAAACACAGTCCTGTTCAACTTAGGTATCCTTTATGGACCTCTTGCTTTTTAGCTTTATGCCTTTCCTTTCTTTTTTTCTTTTTTTCCTTTTTTTTTTTTTGCCTGCAAGCAGACTGTATGGCCAATTAAGTAAAGCAATTTAGGGGTTAAGTAAAGCAAATTTTAGGGGTTGTTGTATTGCCACGGTCTCTTGATTTTTACGTCATCATTGTTATTACATAAAAAAAAAAGTTGTCTTGGTTTTCCCTGTATTTTGGTTGCTCCAACGTTGGTCATTTTCTCTTCAGTGTTTTTTTTTTTATTCCCTTCCATTGTTACAGGCCTCCTAAGCTCTGGAAAGGTCAGGTTATCTCCTCAGGAGCATCCAGCTCTTTAGAGGAACACAATTCCTCTCCCGAAACGCTCCCGTAGTGGTGTGAGCTGTTGAGGCAGTGGCAGTTGTCCCGCTGTCTTCCACACACTGACAAAATGGGGTATTTACAATATTCTTACCAGTGAGGTTTCTTTTGCTGCAAGATAAAATTGGGCAAAAGCATCTTTTCTACTATGAGGACAAATGATAAATTGGCCAACACATTTCCTCTTCTCACAGCTTTTCATTGTAAAACCTTAGCCTAGCTAAACTACCAAAGCTGGAGCTTTGTTTACACCTCACTGTCGGAGAATCGGTCTTGGAAAACCAGAGCTCTTTACATGGGAAGTAGTGTTTGAAGTGCTTCTGAAAGACAAAATGCAACATCTGACACTCCCTATGAGGGCAAAAATTAAAAAAAACCCAACAGAACTAGAATATTCCAAGCTGTTTGACCCAATCTTCTTCACCCATCCTCTTTGTAATACAGATCTTCAGCATCTTTTGCGGTTCCTCGCTGTAGACTGAGATGCATGTGGTGCTTAAAACAGCTCTTTATTAACTCTCATTTGTATGATGAACACAGCATAGCCTCCCCAAACTTGCAACTTACTCTGTGAATACAGAATTAATTTTCTGAGTCTCAACCTAGGTAAATTAATTTCTTATCAGTTTTAAAAATCAGTCTTAAAAAAAAATAAATAATGGATTCTCAGTAATTACAGAGGGAGAGATTTCATACTCTCAAAACTGTGAAGTTCAAATTTTCTAATATCAAGGCAATATCCAGTAAAATTACAGGGTTGATTTGTGAAAACTACATTGAACAACTTATTGTGGAAGGATGTGATTTGTACACTATATACTTTTAAAGCTATTTTTCAAGACCCTGAAGGTTAATGTCTTTTTTATTGTCATTTAAAAGCTGAGATTACTGAACAGCCTCTTGTCTTCTGTTGCTGAGGCTCTAGAAATACTGTCAGGACAACAAAGATTTGGAGTAAAAGTAGATCATATTCTACTCTACAAAGCCAAGAACTCACTGAAAATTGATGTTTCTTTTTCAGCTGAAAATAGCAGAATGACTAAATTCAGCTGTTAAACAAAAGCAACAAATTATGATTATAAAAGGATTGAAAACAGGCTGGGTAAGAACTCACGTTGCTCCTGAGGTGATGGCAATATAAGAAATGCATTGGCCATTCACAATTTTTTGTCCTCAGCAAATGTGGGCGCTGGGACTCTTCTGACATGGGTCACTGCAGTGACCTGCAATGTCCTGGTACTGCCCACACCGATTCATACCCTGAAAATTTTGCTTCTGATTAATCCCATCGATTCAAACGGGACTCCTCGTGGCAGCGAAGATAAACGATTTACCATAACCTAGTTTCTCCATAGTTGGTGCTACATACCGTGCAGCACGTAACAGCTTCCCAAATGCAATATCGGGCGGAGGAGGAGGTACATTTTTCCCCTCCAGCTATGGCTCTGTGTACAAGCTGTACTGGAGGAGAACCACAAATACCGTTCAGCCCCTTGGGAGGCACCACACAGCAGAGCTGTGATGCCTCCCCTTCTGAGCTGCGATTTCTGCCGGTGGCTGAGGGCAAGGCAGAGCGCAGAAGGGTGGGCAAAGAGTCCCACAGTCAGGGAAAAGGCTGTCCCTGAAGCCACAGCTGCTTGTGAAGTGTCTTGTAGCCTGTTGTGCAGAGAGGTCTGTGTAAGCAGCATTGCCCAGATGTCAAACCCGAGGCCTGAAGACAGTCTCTCCCACTCTTTTTTTTTTTTGTTTGAGCTGGACTCACGGATATTGCATCTTCTGGAAATACTGAGCCCAGTGACAACTGTATTTCACACTCCTGCCATTTGTACGTCCCCTTACATTAACACATTAAGAATAAAGGGAATAAGGTTTTCTGCTGAAATCCTAACATTTGTTCAGCACCGCTATAAATATGGCTGTAAACTCTGAGCCCGTGAACTTGCTTGAAGAGTTATCAAAGGAACCCCTGTACTGTTTCAACTTATTTAGTCAAAAAAAGGCCCCAGTGCTCAGCTGCCAGAACACCATTTCTGTGACCTGTGTGAAAACAAAGGAAGAAAACTCTTGGTGGGAGTTTCATGAAGCTGATAAGATATCAAAACTCTCTATGTTTAAGCATGGAGACAAATGCATATATTATATACCAACGCAGGAAGAAAAGAAGAGAAATCACTGAAATCTAAGTGTGTGAAACGTGAAAAGCAGAAAGGAAAATTGCAAAATCAATACAAAGGGAAATGGAAAGAGAATTGAGGATAAACCAAAAGCAAATAGAAAACAACGAGAAAAAAAAAAACAGTCAACAAATTGGGCTCTTGACAAGATAACATTGTCAGGGTAGCAAGTCATGTTCTGATTTTACAGTTGGCTGAAATAATAAAGCCCTATTAAGTTAAGATGTTCAGAAAAGGTATTTACTACTTGAAGTGTGTCTAGCATTTCCAGACTCTGTTTTCCCAGAGAAATTCAGCACATGTCGTACAGGCTGTCGGTTTACAGGGAAGCTGGGGAGACTGTGGCAGGGCTGGGATGCAGCTCCACAGCAGCTCTGGGAAAGGGACCTTCAAAAGCTGCTCCTCAGCCCACCATCATAATTTTCTAAAGTGTTCTGTAAAAGACTATACTGAGAAAGGATGGGAGAACGAGGGTGGGTATGAACGCAGGCTCCTGATATGACTTAGGGCAGTAGGTTTTCATGGTATCACTGTGAAAGAGGTGAAATCTTTATCTGCCGTGGCTGGAGGCACTAGGTCTGAAAATGGGGGGGTTTGTGTTACCACCCACACTGCGGGGAGGGTGTTCTTTGAAAGCCTCGCTGGATCACCACACACTTTTTCAAAAGAACATCTAGGGAGATGATTCAAATGAGGGCTAGCATAGAGCCTCTCCCAGAGGACAGTGTTTATTTGCTCGATGTATAACAAATAGGCTGTAAGCAAATACTCTGCCGAGCTGCCACAGCGCCAAGGGGAAGAGGAAAGCCTTGGCTACACACAGTGCATCCCCACAGTGCTAGAGCTGGCCTATTCTTGATATCCCTGTGATGCCATTTTCTCACCATCTGACAGTCCATAATTATTTAATATTAAGTTATTGCTGCTATTATTTGGTTTGGGACAGCCTGCAGAAGTGATGTTCACAAACAAGAACCTCTGCTTGTGCAGTGCCCAGCAGTGAGAACACAGGGATCATGGCCACCTCGAGGGGGTTGTGATCCCATCTGTCAGGTGTTGAAGGGGTCTGGCCAAGCCTTAGAGCTGAAACTTGCTGTTTTCTTTTATTAGCTCAAGTACACAACTGTGCCCTATGCAAACGGTAAACCTCCCCATCCCACCTTCCTCCTCTCCCCCTTTCAGTAATCTACGGTAACTGGTTTTTTAACTGGGAGATATTTTTCTGAGAAATTACAAATAAATTTCAATTTGGGAAAAAAAGGATTTAAGAAAAAATATAAATAATAAGGTATTCAAAAGCTGTATCGGAAAGTGGAAGAAGTGTAATTATAGCAAGTGGTGGGAGAACTGGAGAAAATGTCAAATAAGAGATTAAATTTTAAATGGCAAGAGCAATATGACTGGAAAAGGAGAAGATGAAAATAAGGTGCATCAGATCAGTGAAATCATAAGCCATCTTCTGCCTAACCAAAATCTCCCTTCAATGGACCCTGATGCTTCTTATTTATTTAATTATTTGGTAGTTTGCCTCATTTGACAGAAGGTTACACTCCTGGAAGTTCTATGGCTAGAAGGTCTTTGCCTGGAAAGAGGCCGGGAGAGTACAAATAAATAACAACTAACTGGATATGCAGAAGAAAATGACCGGAGCAAAAATCTGGAGTGATTATGGCTGGTGATGCTTAAAGGTGGTGTTTGAAACTTGCCTTGGCAATCTGGATGCCTATTAAAATTCCCACAATTTGTATCCGAATTCTCTAGCCCACTTTGGAAACCTCAGCTCACCGGAGCATTTAGTGCCCGAGGCAGCATGTCCTCGTCCCCAGCAGCCTTGGCTGACAACTGGTGTTGTGAGCAGCATTGAGGCACTCTGCAAACAGGGAAATTAATTCCTTCCCTGTTTCCATGGATGGTCTGAGCAAAGACCAAATGACCAGAGTAATTTGCACACCACTATTCATGATGCGTGTCAGAACCAGAGCTAGAAAATGGGTCACAAACCTCCTGATGTGGCTTTTGGTCTGGATCTTACAGTCCTGCTACAGATTAAAGGCAAAGGGAATCTTGCAATTGAATTCAGGAGGAGCAGACCCAGGCTTTTATTAAGGATTCAGTGAAACAAGGGGGAGATTATTCCCTGGAAAGCACTGAGCACTGTCAGCATGAGGGTCCATGCCAGAACTGGGAAGACCTGGACCAGATTTAAAGTCTATTAAAATGGGGGGGGGGTTTCTTCCTTGACTTCTCTGGGTTGGCCTTCAGTGTGTTAAAAGAATTGCTACATAAACAAAATGTGTATGGAGATCATGAAAATGATGAACAAAAGACAGGATATTATAGACCAGCTTCTCCATTGAAATGCACTGTCTGAACTCAGCCTTTTCTCATGAATGAATAATGAAGTGGCCATGTTTTATTAGCTTTACTTAAAATTGTCTACTAGCTGAACAACCTTTTGAGCCTTTTAACACTTCTGCAATTTGCTGCAGCAATGATTTCTTTTCTTTTTTTGTTCTTCTCAAAATACAGTAGCTAATCTGATCTCGGCGTTTCAGTAATTGTCTCAGTTAATGTGTATGAGGAATAATTCCATTCTGTGAAATGAATACTAGGTGGATGTTGAACTCGCACAAGTGTACTACATGAAGAACTCATGGAGTAGGCACATGCACTAATTGCTAAGCTGTTGATTTATTAGGAATGATTTTTTTTTCCTTAGCTTTGTTTACCCACTACCCGTTTCTGTGGTCAGATTTGCCAGTAGGGAACTTTGGAAGCAGGAGGAGCTCATCAGCTCACAAAAGGGCTTTGTGCATATGGTGAGTCTTGTGTGGGTAAACCACCGTTGGACTGGCAGCTTAACCAAAAGATACATCCTTCTGTCACCACCCCAGCTTTGTGTCAACCCAACGGCTTCTTCTGCTGACGAGAGTAGCTCATTCCCTAATGATATGGGCATGTTTCTTATTTAGTCTTTAGGGGCTTTATCCAAGCAGACCCAGCGCCTCACTGTGAACTTTGCCTGCAATATGACCATAACGCTTGTTGCAGGCAGAAATGAATTCCAAAATCATGATGTTTTTAGTAAAACTGCAAGTTGAACAATGCTGACACAAATCACTTGCCCGCGATGGCATTTGTTGCGGCACTATTGCAACCCTGACTCTTTGGGATAGAGCACAATTTACAGCAACCTACAAAAACTAGTTAGAATTGTTATTTAAAGCCGAGCAGTGTTACGGTTTTATTGTTAATATCAGAGGGGAATGTTACTTGCAAGGCTGTGCTTTGATATTTTTTTTTTCATCTCCTGAAGCAACATGCTCACAAAAGAATCCACAGCCCTCTCAAATTACATATTACAATGATGACTTATTCCACAATCCATTTTGGGCATAGCTGAAAAGTGTATTTAATGTTGCTGCTGTTGTTTCTATCTCTTTCTGTTTAAAGTTAGTGCTTGATTTTATGTGTCATCCTCAGCTAGTATATATTTGCATATATAGTTGACAAAGTTCTATTGACATCAATAGTGCTATATAGATTTATACTGCTTGTGCCTGCTTCATTATTATTTTTATTTTTTTATTCAAGAAGCTTTCTGTAGTTTCAAATTCATGGAAGATTAAAAGGGATTGCCTTCTCAGAAGAAAATGTATACAGTGTCTGCTGACAGAACATTTTAGATTGGCGCAAGTAAACAGGTAAGCAAGATATATGGGTGAAATTCTTCAGATGTTGGGGCTACTTGTATACCATCTGCAGAATCTATCAGCTATGTAGATTGGGATTTTTTAAGGTGCCTTAGATTCCCAGCTATCACTAGTAGTTAGAAGAATTTGGTGTCCCATGAAACAAGGCTGCCAGTCATGATTTTTTGTTTACAAACAAGAAAAGTTGCTTTTCCAGAGATGACTGAAGTCTCCATTGCTCCAAACTAAAGCATAAAGTCTAGAAGTCAAGTAGAAGATGCAAGAGGGCACAGGCAGAAGGGGGAAAAGATTGGCCAAAAATGAAATAAACACTCCAAGAGATTGGTGGCCAGAAAAATATGTTAATTCCTCTCTGGAGGGAATAATAGAAACACGCGAAGGAGACGATGCTGCATCATTCTACAAGCAGCAGCCAGACCACATCTTGCAGGACTGTGAGAAAATGCCTCCACACCTTATCTCACTCATTTGCTCGTGAGCAGGCCCTTGGGTCTGAGTGCAGGAAGAGGTGAAAAATGGCTGGAAATATACAGTACAAATCACAGGGGGAAGGATTTTACTACCCTTTACATCTGCAGAATAAGCCAAACCTGCTGGAGGATGATCAAAATCCTTTGCCTGAATCTCAGGGCGCTCATGTAAAAAGCAGCTCTTCCTAGGCACTTTCATACATCTGTGATCGTGTATTCACTGGTACAGAGATTACACCACAAGCAAGATAACCCCACCTTATCTACGATCACCTTTCAGATGAAATCCCAATGTGTCAGGACCCTACCCAGCCTGGAAAGGACTATTCTCCCAGATCTCTTCTCAGGTAAGCCCAACGGGCAGGGCTCCTTCTCAGTCCCCGCCGTGCCACCCTTAGGCTACTTCCCAAATCCCGTGCATGAAATGTTAAAGGGAGAGAAATCGCCAACTTCTTCCCCCTCTGCTTCCAGGAGCTTTCCATCAATTTTTCTTCTTCCTTTTTCTTTTCCTTGCTCTGCACTTCACATGGAAGCATCTGGATCGAAGAGAATTATCTCTTAACAACAACTTGGGTTGTAGTACATTTCAAAGACTCAGGTTTTATTAGTCACAGAAGACCTTGTAAAAGTTTGCTTGGGATCATTTTTAACAGCAACAAATAATCCTTCCCCCATCAGCCAATGAAAAACAACCCAAGCCTCCCCCCAACTCCTGCACAGATGTGTCTTAGAGAAATACAGCTATTTTGGAGAAGCAAAAGCGACATTTTTGCCAAGCTGGAGGTTTTATCCACAGTAGCTTAAACTAATGCAGACCTAATTTCCTTCTGAAAGCTACCTGAACACTAAGCACGCTTGATGCTCAGTTGGTGTAATACTGTTTGGAGTGCTCAATAATTGCATTTGACTTCACATTGTACCTTTCTGTCCTCAGTCTGCTTAAGGCCAGAGGAGACCTAGTTATGCTGTAAGCCCTGCCTCTGTTCCTGCATGTTCCATGTCAAACTGTTTTTGTAAGAGCATATTAATACAATATATTAAATAGCAGCCACAGAAAATTCTCTCCAGCCCTGTCCATCTGCAGCAGCTAAAAACACAGGTAGATTAAAACCTGCACCAGTAACTGCTTTAGTACCCAGTGCCGTGCTCAGTCTGCTAAACCAGAAGTTACCCCCAGCAGTTTGTTAGTAATAAGGAAAGATAAGACATGGGTGAAAAAGAGGCAGAGGGTGACAAAAATTGATTCCAAGGAGGTGATGTCCAGTAATTCTTATAAAACTCAACTGAGAGCTGAGCACATCCAAGAGCTTTATGAATCCAGACACTCCTGTAAGTATCTAAGCACAGATGTAGGAACTTCAGGTGCTTGGGTATGAAGATTTGGACCAATTAGCCCAATTTTTCTCTCTACAGATTAACTCCCATAGAACACTTTATTATTTTCATCAGTAGAATTACACCTATAAATGCAAGTAAACTACAGGATGTCTCCTGATCCATTTCTGACAAATATTGTAGCTGCCCTACTCTAGTGCCAACAAAAAAAATAGTGGAAAGGTATGAACTTCAGAAATGTAAACCTGAGCTGTCATTAAAAATCAATTTTCATGATAAATTTAATTCACTTTTCATAGAGAGCTGTGTAATATCAATAAAAATGCTTTAATAATTGCTGTGCTGGCACAAAGCAGAGTGTAAGACATAAAGAGATATAAATTTTTTGTAATTTAGAGGATGTAGAACTAAACACTGTTTTTTCAAAGAAACCCTTTCTCAGGGAGAAAAATGAATGTTGGAGGAGGATGTAATTTATTAGGAATTCCACTCCACCCCCATTTACAAAGACTGCTCTGAAATTAAAACTTTGAGAGATCAGGTTTCTAATTTATTCACAGAGTTAAAGGCCAGAAAGGACCAGGATCAGGTAGTCTGACCTCCTGGATAACCCAGGCTATTAAATTTCACATAGTCCTTCCTATATCATAACCTGTGTTGAGATAAAACATTGTTTCTCTTTGGCATTGATTTAAAATGCTGGGAAAACACATTCTTGTGTTTCTTTCACGTGGGTTTTTTTGGGGGTGAAACTGGGAGAGAAGGAAAAATTTAAATATATTGTATCACTGTGACACACCAGTAGAACTGGAAAAGCACCCAATACTGCAATCTGAATTTGGCATCACTGAAGTACAAACAATTGGTCTTTCCTGGTAATAAAAGCTCACCAATTTTCAGGGCAGATACATATGCTACCTATTTAGCAATATGCTTTTGCGAACTATTTGTGAAGGGACCAAAGGGATGGTATGTGCTTCTAAATCTCTTAGTCACATTTGAAAATTCCATTCTCAAACAAAGAAAAAAACCCAGCAGTTGAGAGCTAAATGCTGAATGTCCTGAAGTCAATAGTAGTTTTCTCATTTACATGTAATTGAGGTCAGGATTTCACCCCAGCAGATCAGTTAGCTTTTTATGATGGTAACTGAAGAACTGTAATAATATTTGCAGTTTGTGCTTTGCTTCCACAGCAGACATAATTCATTACCTTTTGCTCCTCTCTTTTTTTTTTGTAAATCTTGCTCTTAGTGTCCCTTAAATTTGTTCCTCCACCAAAATGAATATTTGCTATTCTTCCAAATCTAATGTAGCCTCCAAATTTCATTAATGTACTATCTATTTGATAATTCAGGCTAGATATTCAGTAAAGCAGTATTACAGCATCAAACTTTCCAGGATCCTCCGTCCACCATGACACAAACTCTGATATTGCCATTTATCACCATGCTTTACAGTTTCACAATCAATACAGCATTTGTTCCATCCACATAATTTTTGAATCAGGTTTTCAAGTGAAGCTTCCTGAAACCCAGTGACATCTGCTCTACTCTCTATTGGCGAATGCTGACACTCACCAAAGCTCATATGGTGGGACAGGGAACCTCAGGCAATTAGAAGCAGAGGTTTAGTCACCTTCCACTAGAGCATTTATTAACAAATCCTGAGGAACGAGCAGAATCCAAAAACTCTTGAGGCTGTCTGGCCAAACAGGATAAACACGCACAGCTTTATTGCTCGTGACTCCCCTGTTCTCCAGGGACCAAGTTTTCCCCTGCTGTAAATTAGCGTAGATCCACTCGAGTTAATAGAGCAAGACTCCGAAGTTCTTATCTCCTGGTTGCTCTGATTATATTTTTTTCCCCTGATAAAATTACTCATATTTTTACTTCATAATTTTATTATAACCACTTAGGAAAATGAGAAACGCAGATAAAATTGGTTTTCCATCTTTTCTGGGAAAACTCATGTTTCTGCTGATGCCATCCAGCGTTTTTCTTCAATTCCCAGATTTCTTGAGTGCTAAGGTATTTTTAAGAAATACACAATCATTTTTACCAGCTACAAAATTCCAAACTTCAACTTGTCTAGGCCAGCTGATCTACCCATGTTTGCATGTACGCTATGATCTCCTGTTCTTGACATGGACAGTTATAGCACTGTTCTTATCTCCTAATGATGAAACACAAGACATTTAGGAGATTAGGATGTGTGCCTGTCTTGACCATTACTGTCAGGAGGATGCAGATGCCAGCAGACTGGGTCAGACTGGTGGTCCATCTAGCTCAGCTCCTGTCTCATGTTTTGGTTTAGAAATTGTTTTATGTTCTGAGGCATTAAAATGTACATTTCCTTCAGCCACTTTGTAATCAATATTACGGTTACTCCGAAAGTTCTCATTACTCTTGACCTCAGAGCTGCCTTGTGGCAGTGAGTTCCACTGATTTGGATAGTTCATTAATTTATGAAAGGAATGATTGTCTCATCTCTGTATATTTTCTCTCAATGTTGTTCTGGAAACCCTTATCATGCCCTTATCACTATTCTTAATGCCCTTATCATTATTCTTAAACAATTTCCTTTTTTAAAGGTCATGGATTTCTATTTTTCCTTGTTGGTTCGCTTTGCGTGCTCCTTCCTTAACTGTTTCTGTTTCAAAACATCCTCTAGGAAAACACCTCTTAAAACCACCACTCCATCCCTCAGCTATGAAGCCAGACAATCCTCTCTTATAAGCAATACAATTTGTATAAGCAATGCAATTTAGAATAAAATTGTTTTAGTTTTATGGAACAGTTTTAAATTCCTCTGCCATCCACACAATTGCCCTGGCTTTTATTTTGTATTAGAATTTGGTTCTCATTATTTGCTATTCTTATAAATGCACTGTACAAGCAGGGTTGAAACAATAACAAAAAGGCTCTTTTTCCTATTTCTCTTCTTTTTTGCTTTCCCAGATCAAACCCCTTCTAAAATAAAAATCATGGTCTGCAAGGCAGACATTCTGCTATTTTAAACTACCCATCTCCTAAAAAGATGCTAACCCCAGAAAGACACATTTGCCTCTGTTGAGCATCTTATGTGGACTAAAGTCTTAAAAATTCCATCTTTAGAGCCTAATACCAAAACAAAGTGCAAATTACTCTTGCTAGAAGGAATGTTCTTGCTGTTTCCTCAAGCACTGAATTACCTCCCGATTTTCAAGTTATTTCAAAATATCCTTTTCAGATAGGTATGCCAGGGGCTAGTCCCAAGACACCCCCTTTTAGTGTTTTTAACGGCTGCAAATTTTATTTTGCTCCAATGCCTCATGGTGATATGGAAATTGCAATTGTTGCTTTTGGTGTGTGTTAACCTTTCTCTCCTCATTATTTAGGAACAGAAAGCTTTTGGTCTCTGTCTCAAATCAGAAGATTATAGGTCTGTCAGTACATGTTTAAGAGGAACCCTTTCTGTGGGTGTTAATAACTAGGAGTATCCAGTTGAGTACAGTAGTCATTAACCTCAAAAACAGTGACTCAGCAAGGTACTAAAGCATACTAGTGCCTATAAAAAAACCCAGCTATTTTCTCACACCAGATGCCAGGCAAGATGTATTTCTAGAGGAAAAGAAAACAGGCAGCCTAAGAACAAATGTTCATGGACGTCTGTGGTATCCTTCCCGGTAAGATCACTTGAAATATTCAGCTGGAGGCAAGAACCCACTGGAGAGAGAACTTCCTGAGTTTGTGTCTGAGGTTTTGTGTAACAGTAAGGCCAACCTGCCCACCCTCCCAGATCAATTAAGGTTAGTGGAAATGCTCCTGCTGGATTGGACCCAGAGAAAGGAAAATTTGCCTGTATTGCACCTGAGAAGGTGACCCGTGATTTCTAATGCTTGATAGAAATATTGCCCAGAAGAAAAATGTTTTGCAATGGAGGATGAGTTAGATGAATTGGTTTTAATCTCATTTATTGAGTAGACATGCAAATCTAGGGATTTGTTTCTACAAAGAATGTAAAATAAATCACGTACCGGTTCTGTTTTCCACATACGTGCATTCAAGAAGAAAACAGACTGAACAGACTTTCAGCCATGCAATGAATGTCTGCAGAAATGTATCCGACTACAGGTCTCTTAAGTCACTTTAATGGTGATGGATGTGCAGGAAACTATAATCAATTACATTGCCCTGAAAATTACATAGTTATTTTCCAAAAAACCCAACAGGTAACAGTTGCTTGATACAGTACAGCTTAATATTTCTCTGAAGACAGAGACCTTGTAATATTTGAGCTTGCCTGTATGCACAAATTGTATCACTTCAACAATACAGCTCTTCTGTATAGTCAGATTATATAGGTCTGGCAGGCAGCTATAAGCGAGACAGGAGAACCTGAAGCAAGATAGAGCGATGCATTTGTTAAACAGAAAAAAAAAAATCTGAATAGGGAGATCTAAGGTCAGATCTAGGAGGTGATGTTCTCTAGCTCGATATTTGAGAATGTTTAAAAACTAGCCATGTGCCTTTGCAATGAGCAGCGTGGCCTTCTGTAAGGTACACGCTTTCACGCTATCTGATTACCTACAGCTTTGTGCTTCCTCCTCTTCTGGTTTGCACCCATACACACCAGCTTAAAAGTCACTGCCTGCCATCCAGGAGATGTGGCGTGGAGAGAGGTGGCAAAGCTGTCATTTGCCTTCTGGGAAGTGAAGGAGTATCTGATTCTCAGTAATTCATCTAATCGCTTAATGCTCACAGAAACTATACTAAGAATATTACTTGATTGGTGGCCTGAGCATTAGGGTACAGAGTAAACAACATATTATACAATCAAGCACCATCCCCTGAGTGTCAGAGCTGCCCAGAGGGAGATTGCTGGAAAAATACACACACCAGTGCTCCCAGTCTGCGTTTGTTCCTCTCGCCATAGCCCTTCTCGGTGCATCGGTGGAGAAATGGAAGCAGCAAGAGGCAGGCTGTGTACTCCGAGACAAGGTTCTTCTAGAGATGGAGCATTAAATGATTTTCCTCACACCCCCTAACTTCCCCCAATATATTTCAAACTATGCAACAGCCTGATCATCTGGCAGACAGAGGAAAGCCAGTGCTGTGCTCCCAGAGCCCCTCTTCTCCATCCTGAACATGAAGACTCCATGGGTTAGGTTCTCTTCCCCACCTTACTCCTTGCTCCTCCACTACCATTTTTCCTCCTTGGCAAATCTCATATTCCTGGGTCTCTGGTCATAGAGCTGTCCCCCCCAAGCCAGACCAAACAACTTCAAACACCCTTCTCCTTGCAGGTCTGTTCCTTCAGCTCGTTCCCCTGGGCAGGAGACAGAACCACCAGGTGAGAAAGGCAACTGTAAGAACAAGCTCAGGAAGTAAATGTGTTAGTTCCATAGTCCTTCTGTGTCCTGAGATGACATGGGCAATATGTCCTAACAGGGCCCTTCCACAGAAATGCAGTGGGAAAGCTGAAGAGAGAGAGAAGAAAGCCAAGGGTGAGGAAGGCTGATGGCCACACATGGCATGGGGAGGGCAGAGTGAGGAGATGTAGGGAGCTAAACCTTGTGGCTGTGGGAAGCCCTGCGTTGTTTTGCTGAATACCCCTTTGTGTGATGAAGCCATGTTGAAGGGCCGCCATGTCGGAGGGCTGCCATGTCGGAGGGCTGCCATGTCGGAGGGCCACCATGGCGGCGGCTGCAGCTCTGGTCTCCCAGGGTGGGTTCCCCTCATGGGGCAGTGGCAGGAGGGTGACAGCCCACCACATCCCTGGGCAGAAGGCAGCTCTGGGCACACAAGGCCAGGCAGCGACAGGCACAGCACCCAGCAGCAGCTGAGGCAGTGAGGGATGAGCACCTGAGGTAACTCTGAGCCCACAGAGAATGGGCCATGAGGTAAGGAGATGGGGTGGAAGGAAAAAGGCCGGACGTGAGGAGCAGAGCAGTGGTGGGAAGGGATGCGGGGGAAGAAGGGATGGATGAAACCAAGGAGAAAGTTGATGGAGGGAGGCGGGAGAGGGCCATAGAGGGCAGGGGGAAGAATGGCTGGGTGTGAGGGGGCAGAACAGAGATTGGAGAAGGTGGGGATTGGATTGGTGGGGTGGCCAAAACTGATGAGAAAGTTGACGGGAAAAGAAGGAGGAGAGGGGTATGAGGTGGGCAAGGGCTGGACAGGACAGGGGGAGAAGGGCTGGACACAAGAGGGAGAGCAGAGGTGGGGAAAGATGGCCGGAACTGATGAGAAAATTGATGGGATGAGAAGGAGAGGGGTGTGAGGTGGGCAAAGGCCATGGAGAGCAAGAGAAGGGTTGGACATGAGGGGGAGAGCTGAGATGGGGGAAGATGGGACAGCCACAACTGAAAGAAAAGTTGATGGGATGAGGAGGAGAGGGGTGTGAACTGGACAAGGGGCATGGAGGGCTGGTAGAAGGCTGGACGTGACGGGTCGGGAAAGATGGGACAGCCAAAACTGATGGGAGAAGAAGGTGTAGAGGGCGTAAGATGGGCTGAGGTAAGGGGCTGAGAAGACTGGGTGGCCAAAGCTGAGGAGAAAGTTGACTGGTGAAGATGGGCATGAGGTGTGCGAGGGCCATGGAGGGCAGGAGGAGAACAGCCCAGCACGGAGGACAAAGCAGGGGTGGGGGAAGATGGGATAGCCGAAACTGAGGAGAAAGTTGACCAAGGAGAGGCTGTGGAAGAGAGGTGTGAGATGACTGACGGCCATGGAGGGCAGGAGAAGGGCTGGGCATGAGGGGGCTGAGAAGACTGGTTGGCCAAAGCTGAGGAGAAAGTTGACTGGTGAAGAAGGATGAGGTGTGCAAGGGCCATGGAGGGCAGGAGAAGGGCCGGGCACGAGGGGCAGAGCCGCGGTGGGGGAAGACGGGGCGGCCACAACTGAGGAGAAAGTTGACGTGCGGGGAGGCTGCGGGGCGCGAGGCGCTGGCGGGGCGGCGGGACGGGTCTGAGGCGAGGGGAGGGGAGGGAGGAGAGAGGGGGCGCGGCGCGGCCCGCCCGAGTGCGCAGGCCCCCCGCGCATGCCCGCAACTTATTTCGCGCGGCCGGGGCGCCGCATTTCACGCGGGGCTGAGCGGGCGGGGCGGCGGCAGCCACTACTACCACGTGACCGGCGCGGGCGCGGGGCCGGGCGGCCGCTGGGGGCCAGCAGCGCCATCCGCCCCGCGCCGGCTGCGCGGCCGCGGGGGTCGGCGGCGGCGGCGGGTCCCTCCGCCAGGCCGGGGGGGAGCGGAGCGGTCCGGCCCGGCCCGGCTGCAGCCCCCTCCTCCCCGCGGTGGGGAGAGAGAGGCGAGGGGCGGCAGCGGCGGGAGCAGAAAGCACGCAGCCGGTGCCGTCCCCACTGGAGCGTATTCGAGCTTCAGCACGGCTCTGTATATTATTTTTTTTTTTTTAATTATTATTATTGTTGTCGTTTTTGGGGAGGGGGCAGCCTCCTCTCCGCCCGGATCTATTGTCACCACCACCAGCACCCCCCTCCTCGCCACAATTAATCCGATGAATTTGCCATGATTGATCCGTATTAATAGCTGGGGTGGGTGGGCGTGTTTTGGTTTTTTTTTTTTTTCCTTTCCCTTTTTCTCTCTCTCTCTTTTTTCTTTTTTCTTTTATTGTTTGGTTTTGTTTTTGGAGGGGCCGGGCTGGGATCCGAGCTCCACTCCAGAGTCCATCCCTGGTCGGTGCCTGAGAAAATTGCATCTGGATGCATCGTTATTATTATTATTGTGTTTGATCCAGGGAGATAAAGGAGGAGGGGGAGAGGAGACGAGCTAGTCATTGGATGCATCCCATCTGA
>BJBW01007602.1:10535-105836 GCA_004320125.1 Scolopax mira
GACTGGGGGGTGAGGGGGGCTTTTTGGGGAGCCCCCCTCCCCGCCTCAGAGGGCTGCACGGCGCATCGCGGAGGTCTCCGCCCCGGCCAGCCAGCGATGCGCCGTGCAGCCCCCGGCTTGATTTGGAGATGCGGGGAGCCGCTGAGGGTGCCCTAGAGCAGCGGAGCCCGGTAGGACGGTTTTTTTTCAAGGAAAATTATTTTTCTCCCCCAAATTCTTATATTTGGGGGGGAGGACGGGGGGTGCGCGTTGGCTTGCGCGGGGAAGAGCGAGAAAGTTATTTCTTGCCTTCTTTCCCCCCCCCTCCTTCTCCCCTTTACTCGACGAGCCTCCCCGCTTTGCCGGCGCAGAACTGCGCCTTCGCCCTTCCGCCGGTGCGGTGCGGTGCGGTGCGGTGGCGGCCGCGCACATGAGCGGAATCTCCGGTAGAAGGGATGGGGGGGGGGACGGGACACGGGGGACCTGCGCTGTTCCCCGCGGACGGGGCGCGGCGCGCCGCGCATCCCGACTCTCCTGGAAGATCGGCAACGGCGAGTTTCCAGCTGAACTCGGTGATCAGATGTATTTAAAAAAAAAAAAAAAATAAAAAAAAATAAGTGAATCAGGAAATTCTTATCAGGCTGACAGCATTTTTAGACTATGCAGTGCGTGGGTGAAGTGGGACTAATATTGACTTGGCCCTAATGTAGTCATCTGAGAATACATTTTTTGGTTGTTGCTGCATTCCATAAGGTTTTATCATTATTATCCATGAAGATTGTTTTCTCCGTACATGGGAAGTGACCCCTCATATCAACTTGCCTGGGAGACACGAATACGGGCTCAACCATTAAAATTCCTATCATGTGTTATTGGGTTATTTTTTATTTTTTTTTTCTTATTGGGAGAGAGAGCGCGGTTGCAGCAATGATAGCCCAGCAAACTTTTCCAGGTTGCTCGTGTTGTTCACTCTGGAAAATTTGTGAGTTTTGTCTGTTGCAGCGTCTCTCCGTTATTATTTCTTCTCCGCTCTAGGTCACAGCTTGCAGAACCTTCCATCTGTTCAGTAATTTTAGCTCTAAACTTTGAATACCTGGAGCTTAGGCTGCGTGATTTGGAGGGAAAATAAATAAAACAATCTTGAACGATTTGACTCTTTGATTAAGAAACCAAGGAGAAAACTGCAGTTGAAACTTTGGACTTTTTGGTGTTTAACTGTGTAGGTGATTGACTGTATTTCTCGTCTAGATCTGGAGTGTAGAACACATAGCACGTGAAAATCTATTAAATGATCATTAGCAGCTGTGTCATACTCTAGTGCAGTTGCTTTTTATTTTTAAACAGAATCACAAAGTTTCTCCATCAGCTGAAAGCAGCACCGTATATGAAATGTCCCAGAGGCACCCTAATGAACACCAAAGTTTCTTGAAATTTTGTTTTAAATAAACTGAATTATTGTGCGTTATGATGTTTTAAAAAGGCGGAGATAGATAAGGCAAGAAACAGGGATAGCTCTGAGCTGATAGAGCTCATGAGCTGTGACCAGCACAATATATCCCCTTACCACCAAAAAACACCCTAAACCTTGCTGTCCTGCACCTTAGTGACAGTTTGGTTTAGTTAATCCTGATTGTACTGATTTTCCAGAAATGCTGGAGGGTCTTCACAAAGTAGTCAAATGTCCGACTGGAAAACCAAGCTGTTGTTGCTGAACCTGGAATGTTGCACCCTCTCATTCTAGCAGCTGTGAACTTTAGAGCATTTTATGTATTTTCTCTGAATGCAACGCTTTTTAAATTTTTTATATATATATTTTTTTAAGTGAACATAGAACGAACTCCTCAGGCAGCTGCAGTTGTAGTGCAAAAATTTATTGTATGACATTTTGCAAGCCTCTGCTTCTTCAGAATTGTCCTGTCGGGGACATTTAATCGACTGGTAAAGAGCATAAGGAAGAAGGATGAAGAATCTGTTGCCAGAGTGGGTTTTTTTTTGTTTCTTCTTACACATGTGCTCAACATGTAAAACGCTCCTGTGCTCTCCATGAGAATGATGACCGTTTTAAAAAATGTTCTTTGCCCGAATTAAAGCTGTGGTTTAAAAATAACAGTGAGGGAAGATGAATTAATGGGATATCTTAAAAATAAAGCTCTACATCGAAGCTGATAAAGTGGAGCTCACTCTTAAAATATCCGAGGACTCCAATGAAGCATTTATCAGTGTCATTTTGTTGTCTTTTGGTACTCAGTCAAATGTTTTGCTTCCTGAGAAAGTTCTTCTGTGCTATGTTTCTTTCTGTTGGCTTTCCTTTCCTTCTCAGTGCAAGAAGATGTAGGTGTGTTATCCTAACTAAATTGTGCATCCTCATAAGGCAGTTATAATAAATCTGTCCCAAACATGGAATTGGTTATGCCAGTTTTCGGTATCAGTTCTGTGTCCTTTAAAGAGCAAAGAAAGCTCCTTAGCCATGGAGCTGCTGTCACAGATGGATAAGCTCAAGTTGTGTGTCTCTTTGGAGATGTAACCTCATTGTGTTCCTATAGGTCGTGTGCTGCATATGTGGGTCAGGAGAAGTGTCTCCAGCAGACGGCTGGCACTGAGTCTCTGCTCTGCAGCGAGAGGGGTTTGAATGGATGTCTCCTTTTCTATTTTTATTTTTAAATACCAGAATAACAGATCTTGGACTGCTTTTAAATGATGGGCTAGCATGCACATGGGTTGTGCAGGTGAGACTATTTTTTTTTTTTAAGGGAGTGGTCCATTGTGACTTTTTAAAGTCGCTTCTCTCTGAAGTTATTCCCACATTTCTGTGTGCCTAGTTCTCATTCCCTTAAAATCAGTGCAGAACTGATTTTGGCCTTGCACAGCAATGCAGAATTTCTGGAAGCTTAACTTTCAGCAATCCTTAGCCAAGAAAGGACTTGCTGGCGAATTAAGTTAGAGAGGATTTTTTTTTTTTTTTTCAAAAGCTCTTAATGGACTGAAGCCTGAATTCCTACTGAATATTAATGGCAGTGGAGGCTTAGCACCTTAGATCTTTGAGATTGCTCAAGTCCAGGGTGTTTGCTGGAGGGAAGTAAATGGAGTATGGATATATACTTGCTCACACAGCACCAGAAGGAACTGATCAAAACGGGGTGGGGCCCTAATTCTACAGATAAATCGGGGTTTCCACATTCCTTTGCCAAAAGGCAGAGCGAGCCGGTGTTGCGGTAAGAACACGTTCCTGTGCGTGGCGAGGAGCCGCGACTGCACGAGCACAGAGCCCTGCAGAATGACAAAATTAAACCCCCTCTTCATCGTCTGCTTTCCTGGGGAGGGCTGTGCCCCTCTAGTAGTGAGTTTTGGCTTTCCTCTGGGTTGGGTGAGGAATGGGTGCAATGGAGCTGCTCGTTCAAAGAGCCTCTGGAAGCACATGGTTGGTGAAGAACCCCGTTGTATTCTTGAGGCACAAGGAACACTGTGCTGGCTTGCTGTGCCCTGTCAGTATAGCTGCAGCAAGTGTGTGTGTCCGTGACACCCCCCCCCCCCCCCCCCCCCCCCCCCNNTGTCCGGGCCCCCCCCCCCCCCCCCCCCGGCTCTCTAATGACTGATCTTAAGACCTACAAAATGGGAAGTTACAGTAAATGGTAGTTTTGGAATTTCTCCGTGGTATGGAGATGTAGCAGGCGAAGCCAACACCATCCTTGCTAAATCAAGTCTTGCATAAAGAGTGCTGATATGCTCAAGTCAGACTTAACTGCTGGCAGTGCTGTAGACAGACTTTTTCCAGATAAGGACTTGTCTCCATTAGCAAATTAGGTCACTAACTCAACTGTTCCTTCCAAACTAGCAACGTTGCAGACAGGAACAAGTCATGTTTAACGTTGTGTGGGCTGGCAGTAGCTAAACCCTAATTCACCTACGGTAACTTATTTTTTCATTAAAATTCTTTGAATCACGTGCTCACAGCTTTGAGGATGGGCTTATTACACTGGTGATACTGTGTGGCAGCCTGCGGTGTCCAACACAGCAGGTAACAGCAGAAGACAGCTTCACATTTAGTTTTTGTAGGTGCTTTCTCGAGGCTGCTTCTGCATCCTGGTGGTTGCCCTGCTAGGAAAACGAGGTCAGACCTATATAACTCACCTTTAAAGGCTACTCACAGAATTACAGGATTAAGTCTTGCCCTGTGATTGGGTTTTTTTGGTGTGTTTTGTTTTGTTTAATTCCACAAGACGTTGCTGATGTAAAAAAATATTTAGCTTCCTTTGCTTTGTCATTCCGATTGGGACCAAATTCTGTCTGATCTTTCTCTAACAAAAATAGAGTTTTAAACTTTAATGGTACACCTCTGTTTAGATGTGCAGCCAAAGATGTATAACCTATTTCTTTTCCCACCTTTTCCCTCCATCAGCAGAACATGCAGATCCAGCAGCTCACCCCAAAGCAAGCGTGTGCCTTTGCTCTCAGTTTGCCCATTTGCGAGAGTGGAAGTTAACATTTCATGTTTTCAGGGCATGCCGTAAATACCGCTTTTTAGGCCCAACATTCCATGCTCTGATTGCTTGAAATTGTCTTCTTCCTTGAATACTTTCTGTGTTATCAATCGGAGCCTGCTTGGCAGACAGCTCCACAAGTGGAGGACTGTCCGTGATTTGCCTCGAGTTTGTTGCTGAAATTCCTTCTCAGAAGCTTATGTCAAATGACAGCCTTTTTCTCAGGATAGGGTCATATAGTGTTTCCTCAGTGTAGTTGTTCTTTATTTTTGGTTCCTGTTCTTTCCCTCATAATGGAAAATCTGTAACAGGTGGCCACAGGCACACCAGACTTTCATGCTTGAGAACATAAAGGACCATATGCTGTATGATGGCATGTATGGAGATAATAAGTTGTAGGAATAGGCAACCAGCTTATATATAAAATAAGAACTGATCTGAACTTTCAGCTCAAACCTGTCTAAACTGAAACTTTCTCCCTTCTCAACCATGCTTTGTTGTTTGTTTTGCTGCCTACGAGCTGGTTTCAGCTGGAAGTGAATTTTTTTCAATTTGTAAAAGTTCTGACGTTTTTACCAGACACCCTGGGTGAGATCTCGTACCCTTGAAGTCAGTTGGACTTTGGCCATTGGCTTTAATGTGGCCAGAATTTTACTGTGTGAGAACCATTTTGCTTGGTTCTGTATAGAGTATGTAACAAAATAATAGGCATCTTCAAGATTTTTTTTTTTTTTGGTGAGATTTTTGGACCACATGCCTTCTTGGTCTAAAAGTAGTTGTTTTTCCTCTAGAAGACGGGATGATGCTTATCCAGTATAAATCTTCTCTTCAATATTGCCGTGCTAGTGACCTTTAGTTTCCTTTTGTTAGACAATTTGCATTAAGAGCTTAAATTCTCTTTGGAAAAGCTTGGTTGTGAATACACGAAATAACAAAAATAATGTTAGTTTCAGCTGAATATAGCCTGTGTCATACAGTATTATTTACCCAGAGGCTGTACCATTCATCCTTCAGCCATGAACCCGGGTCTATGTTCTTAAGCTGGTATCAGGTGCTATAGACATTAGATTTCCCTATTTCCCAGTACACAAGGTTACTTTTAATTCTGGATTCTGGATCTTGGCCAAGATGAGATTCCGCATGTTTGTTTTCTTTTTGTTTTTCAGCGGCTGCTTAATCTCAGTCTGTAGTTTTTGAGGAAGAGAGAGGTGGAATTCATGAATGTATGAAAGTATTGGAGCTCTAAACGTAGGGAAGAAATAACATTGTGTTTGGTCAGAAAATACTCTTTGGAAAGATCTTTCAGATCTTACTTGTTTAAATATATTGCAGAACTGTTTGGATGAAAAAAGTACAAGTGAAATTTGGCTAGCCCAGATTAGTTGTTGCAAATCTAACCTGTTTTTTTTTACTCCCCCTGCCCCCCATCATCCCCACATCATGATGGGACAAATTCATTTAGCAGTTGATGGTCTCATATCCTTTTCCACTCACACAAGTGGAGTCACAATGCTATGAGAAGATTGCTGTAAGCAAGTAAGACAGAATTTGTGTGCAGGCAGGATATTTTGAAGGAGTTAGAGGGAGAAAGAACATTATAAAAGGATGTATACAATGGAAAGGAAATATTTACATGGCATACAAGGAAAACGTCTTGAGTCACTTTATCTCACGGTAGTCACTTACTTAGAGTCCTGTTATTACAGGCCGAAATACAAATTAAGTAGATCTGCATCTGATCACAGGCTTGATGCAGTTTTGAAAAATCTTTTCATTTAGAACTCTCATCCTTTGCAAAAAACTCACCATAAACCACAACTTTTCACTGTAAATAACTTCAGTTAATACACAAGGACTTGTTTTTGTTTATCAGAATTACCATCTTTTTTTTTTTTTTTTTTTTTTACATAAAAAAAGGTAGTCAGATTTGGTGTTTTCAAAACTGACAAGTGCTCCGAATATCTTGTAATGACTGTCCATGGACTGGAGCGGAGGGAAGAGAGTTGAAATGGAAAATGAATTAGATTCTTAGGCTGTGGAAGGGGAACATTCCTGCACAGAGAAGCGACTCTGGAGATAAGTTTTAATTTCCTGAGCTCCAGTCTCTGTATAGGAACATTGAAAGACTTCCTTCCTGATAACCAAGTCAAGCCAGGGGCTGTATTAAACGATGTGTTTCTGTATATAATTGCGTGCTTGTATTTACATACTCACAGTATAACTACGAATAGTTTACTTATAATGATGGAAGTTAACTTGTAAATGTGTGGCGTGTGTTCAAGGTATGGCATATATACTGCACCCGAGATGTCACAATGTATCGGTATCGATTTAGACTTCTGTAAAAGATCTCTTTCGTATTTTGTCTCTATGTAAAAACCAAAACTGAACCAAAACCATACATGAAAAAAGCACCCTCCCCAAACACTTTTCTTGCGTTTTTAAGAGGATCTGGGTTATGGGGCACCTTTAAGAATTATCAAGTCACAGGGGTAGACAGATTTCTAATGCATATATCTCCTGCGTATGCAATATTGTTATAACCATTTCTGTCTTGCTAACGTTTCCTCATTCCATAAGTACTTAGGCAAAACCATGAAGCTGACTGGGTGATATGTTAGTAAGTATTTCAGGAACAAATATTAGGTATTAGGAGACTTTTTCTTTGTTTGTTTACAGAAGGCACAAAGCAATTACAAAAAAGTACCCTAAGTTCTGTATTTGCAAAAATTAGTTTCAGAGCCTCAGATATGTTTCCTTGTTTCCTTTTAGCAATTAATTTCTATTAAAAATGGTTTAATTTGCTGTTTCCATCTTTGGATCTTTTTTTTTTTTTAAGTGAATCTCACAGGTTTTGAGGATTTGGGGATAAAAATGTATGTCTAAATAAGTAGTATTATGCTAAGCAGAACAATAGTATATATATATATATAACTTGCTTTGTGAAGCACAGATTACTTGAATTACTTGAATACCACGTCTAGGTATCCTAAACTGTCAAATAAAATTACTACAATTTGTGTGACAACATCAGAATTAAAGGTGAGCTGTTCTGTGTTTACCAGTTAACCAACTATAATGTCAGACACATTGCTGGATTTCTATCAATTTTTAGTATCGTAGGTTTCAATTCCACTTGTCAATAACTCTTTCTTACATTTAATGTCTTCATAACCATTCATAATAAAGAATTAGCCTCAGAGTATCTGTTTTGTATCATAGTGGGAGAATTTAGGTCAGTTTATATGATTTTAGAGAGCACTGAATGTAAGTATATTGATGGTAGACAAGATCGGAAAATGACTTTCAATTATTTCTAAATCAGACAAGCCTGTTTATTGCATAAATGGAAATTTATAGACTGTGTAGTTGTTTAAGGTTTTCTTCGGAACAATTTTGGAAATGGGGGGAAAAAAGCCGTAAACTTAAAGAGATTCTGATGGCACTAAAGTGTTGCCAAGCAAACCATAAAAGCGAAGTCAAACTGTAATTCTGCAGAAAAGCTCTGAAGTACTTCTACATATGGGCTGTAGTTGGTTTTGGGGCTCCTGCAACTGCTTGTGTGTAAAGTCAGTGGTGGAAATGGCTAGCCAGCTAAAAGCTCGGATTCCTGCAGCTTGACTGTTGCGAGGAGAAGATTTTTTTTTAATTTTTTTTTTTCCTGTGAAAACAGTTGTAAAGAGGAACATCTGAAAAATATGTTCCATGCAAAATGGATCTTCACACACATTTATTTTGACATTTAGGTTGGATTTGAGAGAGAGAGAAGATTCTGAAATAGCTGTTCACATATGGCTTGCGCCGGTTTTATTTTTTTATATGCTTCTCTGTGTTTTTGGTTTGGGATGGATTTTTTTTTGCATGTGTTTGCAGACTTGTCAATCCTCCTCTTCCCCCAGATCACATGTTTAATTTTTTCTGACTTGAATTTTTGTCCTTTTTTCCAGAAGCTGATGCTCAAAAAATAAAAAGGAAAAAAGGAAAAGGGACAAAATACCCCACACCAACCCCAAAACAACAAAAAATAAAACAAAAGCCCCAATAGCTCAATTCCCCCCTACTTGCCACTTAAAGCTGGTTATCCTATGACAAAAAATTTCTTGGCAGTGAGTGAGAATTTATGTATTTTGTGGACTCTTATAATACAGTGGAAAATTTATTGGGAGGCACCAAATATTTATGCCTTCAGCCTTCAGCCCCAGAGGGCCGTGTGCTCTCAACTGGGGGAGCGTGGCTGGCAAAACTTGGTGGGTGTTCAGCTAGAGGGGTGAAATGCCAACGTTGTGTATCTGGCCACCCTTCCACAGGGCTGGACTTAATCCCTGTAGCCTTTACTGGTGTGAATATCCTTTCCAGGTGGCAGCAAGGACAGAATTGTTGGAGTCTGCCTTTTTTTATTTGGAAGGTATTGAGTGAAAGCTGCTGCCGATAAATCGTGTGATGTGCCTAAGAAGCAGGTCTGTCTGTGTGTGAGGAGTAAAAACTCTAAGTGGCGCTGGTAATCTCTTCTTTGTGAAATGTCCGGGCAAAATATCCTTGTATTCCAACTGTAATTATAAAATGAATATTCAATGTATTCAGTTTTTGTTTTTTTTTTCTTCAAGGAAACCAGATGTTGAGCTTGCGCTGAATGCCATCAGTGATACATCTCTTGTTTGTTTTGTTTTTAATCCCAGAAGAAATTAGCTGTATACAACAAGATGCAGGAGTCTCTGGAAGTGACCCTTCCCAGCAAGCAAGAGGAGGATGAGAAAGACCAGCCTGCCGAGATGGAGTACCTTAACTCTCGCTGCGTCCTTTTCACTTACTTCCAGGGCGACATCGGTTCAGTAGTGGATGAACACTTCTCAAGAGCTTTGAGCCAAGCCAGTGGCTTCAATCCCGAAACTGCCCTTACCAAGAGCAAAGCAGGGATAAGTCCTCTGTGGAGAGGTAAGAGGAGCAGTTAACTTGCTCTCTGTGGTGTGGCTTACTCTGTGTCACAGGAATGCATATTTCATTGCAGCTGAGATTTTGCTCCTCTGTGGAGGTGGGAAAATCCCCCTCAAATTTGAACGAACTGAGGAGTTTCTTGGGATTGAGTGGTCTGAATCATTAAAGGGGGAAAGAGGGGCCTGAGGCATGAAGAAGCAGGCGTCTGCTCTGCTGAGGTCTGGAAGGAATGGGGCAGAGCTCATGTGGCTTCACAAATGTCTGCTCCAAGGTTGGAGGCTTATTTTTAAGCTCCAAGTGTGAAACTTGGCCTGTGAGGCAAGAGCAAAGCTGTTTGGGATGCTGGCCTTGGACGTGAGGAGACCCATGCACCCTTCTCGGGTGACTTTGCCAGGTGATTAAGATTTGTCTATGGCTGCTTTCCAGGTGGGGAGGAGCCAGCAGACACTGGAACGGGCTTGGGTGCAAGCCCTGGACCATGCGGTCGCAACCTGCTCACGGGAAAGATACGGCCATGGTTACTGGTTTCCCATGTGTAAAACGGAGATAACATTACTCTGCTGCTGAGCAGGCAGTAGACATGTGGGAGGTGCTGCGAGGTATTTGAACGGTGCCACAGCACTCATGTCTCAAGTATGATCAACCTAACAAAGAGCAGATCTTGCCAGATATACTAAGTAGACCTTACAGATAAGACTTCAAAACCAGTGACTGAAGAAAGGGTGCTGGTAAGATGCTGTTTCCATTTAGTTGATTGTGGCAGTCTGAATAGTTTTTCAGATCCACAGCTGCATTGTTGCTTATCGTGTCCTTACTGTGGACTGACAAAGGGACATGAGCTAGGTATCGTGAGTAATGGCCTTGCGTTGGGTTGAGTGAGACAGATACCATGAGGATCCTTGTAGGAGTGGTGGAGTTCATAATCATTGTTGTTGAGGTGAGAGCGTATTGATGAAAGTCACAGATAATAAAGAGAGACGGGATTTTGGAAACCACTGTGAAGAGAAAAATAGCACAGAAGGACTTGCTTTCCAGAAGAATGATGACAAATCCGAGGAAGTTTAAGTAAAGGTCAGCAGAAGTGGCTAGGGAGCTAGAGGAATTTATGGCTTGAGCCGGGACCGTTAATGTTAATGGGAAATTTTCCGTCGACTTGACTGAGAGCAGGATTGAACCTAAGCTTGCTAAAAAGGAGACTGGAGCATTTATAAATGGCCCAGACAGTCTATAAATGTTTTAGAGATGGGATCGAGGCAGTCCCCAGAGATTCTACGCTTAGAGCAAGCCTTCTTCACGAGCTTGGGGACATACCATGGGTGGGGTAGAGTGTCTTCTCTCTGGCCTCAAACATTCCCTGCTGTTTTTCCCTGGCTCCCAGCATGGTTCCAGCATGTCCTCTTCAGGGAACAGGGTGGCCTGGCATAAGGGTTCTTCAGCCATGCTGCCTCCTGACCCGGCGTGCCCCGTGCCCTCAGCAGGGAATGGAAGGCTGGGTGTCCTGAAAGTCTTCCAGGAATAAAGTAAGGGGATATGCCCTCTGCCATCGCTGCACCTGCTGAAGCAGTATGAAAATCCCCAGGGAGGTTGCTGGGCAGGGCTTCTTGGTTCTGCACTGTGGACGCTGGGAAAGCAGAGGGTTTGGCTTCTCCAGAAAAGAGAAGCTAACAAGAGTTCTGTCAGGCCCAAATGAGTTTCTGAAACATGCTTGCTTGAAAAAAAAGTGGGGAAGGAGTGATGCTGACACTGTGATCCTCTGGTGCAAGTACAGTTGTCAAAGATGCTCTGTTACAGCAAATGGATGTGAATTTCTGTCCCATTACCTAAAGAAGTCAAAGATCTTTTATAAACAATTTTGATGGGGAGTCAGAATTCTTGCCAGTAAATTACTTGAAGATAAATGAAAAATAAAAACAACAAACCCAAACTTTTGCATTTACAATAGCTGTTTTGGAAGGTACAGATTTAAATGAAAAGTGTGTGGGCATGAACTAGTTATTCATCTCACTGCGTTATTTCTCCATTACATGAAGGGAGAGATTTGTAATGTTTTCTGATTTTTTCTTTTTTCTTTTATTTTGTCTTGTTGTGGTGGGTTTTTTTAGTGTCCTGATGGAAGAACTAGCTGTAATTTCATCATTAAGGTGATATTCTGGGGTTTTTTTTTGTTTTCTAGGAGAGATTTAGCTTGTGTAGAGAAAATAGAACCTTGTTGTTTTGAAAAGAGAAGTTTTCATCTTTTGCATGTTGAAAATACTGATCAGTTTAGGATAACATTAACTTCAAAACTGACTTTTTATAAAATATAGTTCCCTAAAACAGGGTCCGTTAAAATTATAGGTGTAGCTACCTGAAATCTTTTGCGGGGGCTAATGAAACTAATGATAACTTGAATCCAATATTAGCTTAATGGTGGTTTTATCAACATGTTTTTCCTAGCTGAAAGTGTTGGGATTTTTTTTTTTTTTTATTTCAGTGCATGTTGGCCAGCCACCATGAACATTTGCATTAGTCACCACTTCGTGGTATCTGAGATGTTGCCATCTCCCTGCCTCCCTGTACTTAGGATAGGAAATTGTGGTAACTGTAGTTATCTTTCTTGGCAGACTTTTTTTTTGTTGTTAAATGCCTCCTTCCCGCTTCCTGAAAACCCATGGAAGCTACTCAGATTATTTTTTTTCTTTGTCAAGGACTGTGCTGAAATGGCTCTTTCTCAATTACCACAGCCTATAGAGGCCAGGTATCTGACATGATAGTATCTGTAAAGACAATTGGTTGTGCTTGCTCTTTTAAAGGTAGGAAGGAAAGGAGACCCTCCAAACACCATGGAAATGTGTGGTAGTTGAGGGTTATGGTTCAACACAGAGGTGGTTCTTCTTGATGGGGTTGCTTCACACTTAATACTTAGTAGCATCCTGTGTGATCGCTTAGGATGGGTGAAGTTTCCTTGCATGTTCATATAACCTGAATGGACCCTATATCTCCAGTGATGTGACTTGACCACTGTCCTCAGCGGTGTCTTGGTGGGGGCTGATCCATGACAGTTTCTGATGGTGGTAATGCCTTTGTGAAATGTGCACAGGTTTGAATAATGGAGATGACCAAACATGTTTTATGTGGCCTAGACCTTCTGCATGATGGATAAAGCCAAGCTGGTATGCCATATGGGATGAATTCATGTTAGCAAATTCAGTGGTCTAAAGTGCTCTCTCCTGGTATTAAAGTTGTCCTGCAGATACTTTGTGGTTTTCTGTGCTTTTTTTTGAAGTGAGATGGTTGGATTTAGGGCTTTTCCATGCAGATAACAGCCAGGTAGTTTCCAAAAAACTCTCGATTACAGAGATTAATTTTCCAGAATACTGGCAATGCATTTTCAAGCTGTGCTTCTCTGTTAAGCAGTGTGGAAAACAACAGACTGGACATGAAGAAGCTTGGTTTTGCTTTTTTTTTTTTTTTTTTTTTTTTGTCAGCCCTGCTGCCAACACTGTAAACCATGTGCACTCTTTATCTCAGCCTAATCCCTTGTAACAAGGAACAATTTACAAACAAGAAACAATACCAGTTTCATAGGGGTGGCTTCTTGAAGTTATATTCTTGAAGCTTTCTCCAGCCTTCTAGCATGAGTTACGATAGAAATAAGTTGTTATAAAAGCCAGAAGCAGCCTTTTGAAGAAAGCCATGCTGGAGTACAGTTTGCTAGACAAGCTTGCAGCCTCTGAAGCAATTCAGCACGAAGTTCTTTCTCTACGTTTGTCTGTAGTGCATTTACAAAGCTTATTTCCAATATCAGAAGTTAATCAGGCTCAATGAACTGTCTATATCAAAGCCAATTGATGTGTGGAAAGATCTCTGTGATTTTAATGGATTTTAACACAGATACATGAGTGTCCTAGTGATGTAGCCAGAAAGCACTTTTACAGCTTTTGTTTCCAAAAATATTTTTGTGTAAGCAAAGTCCAGAGGCAGGAGCGTCTGAAGAATCTGTTCATTCTCAATGGTTTCTTCAGCCAAGTCTCATTCCAGTTGCTTATTAAACAAAGCAAAACAAAAGGTCATTTAAAAAAATAATATAAATATTTTTGTAAATCCTACACAAGGAGCAGAGGATTCCTTGCCTTGTCAAATATTAAATGTCCCTGGCTTTACTTCTCCATAGGCTATTTTTATGACTGTTCTTTCAACAGAGGTGAAGTCTTACATTTTTATGTTTCCATCTTTGACCAAAAAAAACCCCTATTTGAGCTGAGACATATTGCATGAAGCAGTACTGTCAAACATGAGTTGGCAAGAGGACTGTGAGAATGGAGATGCCAATACTTTACTACACATCAAAATCACTAACTGCTCCTTCAAAAGAGGAATTTTTAGAGTTTGATTTCATAATGTAGATGTATTGAAATCCGTTTAAATAGAAGCTGAGGCCTAGAAGTAAGAAGCAATGAATATTTTCTTTCTGACAAAAAGTTCTTTCATCTACGTAGATGTTTCTGCTTACATGACCTATTGGGTACAGGGCAGCATGATGTATTCTATAATGGATCTAACGTTAGCACATTAGATATGATCTTTATCCCATCAAAGCTTGTAATTAGTTGGAGAAGATCTGGTATTCTTTTTGGCAATTGTCTCCTATTGTGACCTGATTCTCTGTCCTCAGAAGCATTTACAGCCACAACAGCTGCTTTTCTAAATTATGTATTCTGGTCCAGTCAGGAGTTAGCCTCTCTTCATAATTTCCATGCCAAGATCCTGAGAGAACTGCAGCTTTTCAGCCTGGAGAAGTGAAGTCTTCTCCGTGAGATTTTATCAATATGGTTAAATATCTGATGGGAAGGAATGAAGATGGAGGAGCCAGGGTCTCCTCAGCAATTATTGCTGACAGGACAAAAGGCAATCAGCATGAATTAGAGAACAGGAAGTTTCAACAGAACACAAAAAACCACTTTTTTTTGGTGTTGTATTTTTTTTTTTTTAATTATTAAGTGTGGTTAAACACTGGAACAGGTTTCCTAGAGAGGTTCTGGGATTTGGATCTCAGTCAAAATCTGCCTGGACCCATTTCTGGATGACTTGCTTCAGGTGACCCCACTTGAGCACATGGATCAGACTAGATGATCTCAAGAGGTTCCTTCCTACCTCGACTGTCCTGTGATTCTGTAATTGCTGAGGAAGCTTGAGTTCAATGTTAGAAATTTCAGAGAGTAGAAAATCATTGGGGGGGGGGTTGTCATTAAATTTGTTGTTTGTCTTTAGTTACCCTTCATTTCTCTCCTCTCTAACAGAAAGCTCAACAATTTCAAGCCAAAGGAGCAGTTTCCCAACTTCATTTTGGACCAGCTCTTATCAGCCTCCCCCTCCACCATGCTTAAGTGGAGTACACCCCGATTTCCCCGTTACTGCACCAGGCACCTTCCCAACACCAGATCCCAGCAGCTGGCCAGGACACGGCCTTCATCAGACTGCCCCACCTCCTCCCCCTGCTGCATCTGAATCCTGGCATTATCCTTTAGCATCTCAGGTGAGCCCTTCGTATGCACACATGCATGACATGTACATGCATCGCCATCACCCTCATCCACACATGCACCATCACCATCCCAGCTCGCACCGTGATCCCCGGTATGGGTCCCTGCTGATGCCTTCAGTCCGTGCAGCCAGGATTCCTGCTCCCCAGTGTGACGTGACAAAGACAGATCCCGCTGCTGTCACCAGCGCTACCTCAGCATGGGCTGGAGCCTTTCATGGAACAGTGGACATTGTGCCAAGTTTTGGCTTTGACGCAGGTAAGATGGTTTGATTGTGTCTGTGACTTATTTTAGCAGGAAGAATTAGAGCTAAGAAGTGGAGACCCTGCAGCTGAAGCAGGGTTTATTCTCAGAGCCTTCTCCAAATATATTTCCAGGTGGGAATTCCTCCTGAAATCGCTGTCAGGGCAGATGAGCTGTGAAACATCCAGCTCTCACTGCCGTTTGCTGAGAGACCTTTGTCTGCCTTGGTCCCATTCAAGCCAAATGAGTTGTGACATGATACGTGGTTTTTTTGGTTTAAATCTTGTGGGAAATGGTTAATTAAACTTCCATGTGGAAGTTTCCAGCTTGCTCAGCTAGTTCATATGTGCGTTCATCAAAATATAGCTCCAATGAGGACTGAACTAATAACTTGTCAGTACATGAGGATTGCATCTTACTCATCTAAATTGGAACAGGTCAGCGTTTCCTTCCTGTGTAGTATCCAGGTGTCGCAGAGACAGTAGGGATGCTGGTTGAGCTGTGCACACCATCAAATTAAACTTCTTTCTGTAGGATCTAGGCAGAGGTCTGTTTCATTTTACTCCAGGGTCTGTAGCCACAGGAGAGCCTCCTGCAGTCCATCTGCATCTGCAAGCTTTGACTGGCAGGCTCTCGTGGGAGTGTTAGGAGCAGTCTAGCTGCCCTCACTGTTCATAGTTGCTTCCCGTCAGGTGATGGGTGACTAACAGTTTCCAGTGGACCCATCCTGGAGATCACACGCACTGAAGGTCTACATTTTCTGCTTGGTATTTACCTGACCAGCAGCAATTCCTTGCAGATAAGTACTTCTTAAATACATGATGTTATTTATTAAAGAAATACTAGGTTTGCATCTCTTTTTCCTTGAGGTATCTCTTTGTCTTCTTGATAGCTCTAGCTAACTCTTTCAGTGTGTGAGAAGCACTTCCTTGCTTTGATCAGTGTGCAGAGGAACAAAGAATGGGTGGAGGAAAAAAGCTGTTTGTTAAATATGAAATAATATGAACCCAAAACCCCATTATAATTGAGCTAACCTAACACAAATCTCTCTCTCTTCCTTTAATAGCAACTGGGAAGCAATAATCTCTTCTAAATATCATGCCATTTACTGCCTCGAGAAATTAAGAAAAAGTATAATATGGTTCTTAACACTGGACAATTTTATATCTATTAATATTTCCAGCCATGCCAATGAGACAAGAGGAATTACATTTTGCACTATTGGGTCTAAAATGATAATCTGACAAGACTGGGATCTCAAGTTTTGCCTTTCTGACAAATTCCTTAATGGGAGTGAGCTACCTTCTCTGAAATGTGACCCAATTGTCAGTGCCACAGGTAGAGGGGATAAGTCCCCCTGGTGTGACAGTAGCCCCGGCAGTCCAGCTCCAGAGCTCTGGTATTTGACTTACCTTTTGGGAATGGAGATGAGAACTGCATAAGGGATTGTTAATCAGGAGAAGACACTACCTGGTATAAGTCCAGCCTTGACTGAGTTATTTCAGTGCTGGGCAAGTCGGTTTGCTTCCTGCTACTTTGTTGGTAGTAGTATGTCTAATAAACCAGGTGCTTTTTCTCTTTTCTCTAAGAGCACAGTACTGCAAAAAGGACTATGGCTCCTAGCACTGCCTTACAGGACTAATATAGCCTTTGCTTGGCACTGCCTCCTCGTGAGAATCTCTATGGAAGGGTACAGTTTTGGATGCAAGTTTTGTCAAGATCCTGATTTGGCAGTTCTTAATGGTGGGTTGCGTGCCTTGTAGTTGTCTACTCGGTGGGGGGGGCAGCAGAGAAGGCCTGAACTCTTGATAATTTCTGACCCACACCTGACGTGTGGGTTTTAGGCCGTGAGTTTCTGTGGGGGAAAAGAAAGAAGGGGAATGTGTGACTTGTTTCCGGGAACAGAGGGTCTCAGCAGACCGACGTCTCGCTCGTCCCTGATGATTCAAAATGGCCTTGCCCTAAAACACAGCTGCAAAACCTTACCCAGGCAGCCCCAGTTTGGCATATGAGGCTTTGGAAACAAGGGAGCAAGCAATGAAACACAGCAGGTAGTGGTAGCCCATGACATTACAATGATTTGCTCTCTTACCTTGTGTGCTAATCTCTGCTGTGCTCTCCAAGCAGAAGCTTGCTGGGATGGGCTGGAAGGTTCTGAGCTCCCTTTTCGGCCTTGCCTGCAGCTTGTACATTTGAGATAAATGCTTTGGTAACAGGCGTGCAAAGGCTGGTCGTGGTGAAATGCACGTCAAATGGTGTCATCCCAGGGAAGGTGTGTTGTGCTGCTACTGCTGAAGCACCACACTGAGTCTCATCCAGCACTAGCCACCGCAGGTGGACCTCTTCTTGCTCCGTGTCCACTGCAGGTGAGGATTATACTGGCTAAATCTCCACATCACAAAGAACTTGATTACATTTAGCTCTACTGTATCTCTACAGAGAGGCTAAAAAATGAAGGGCCTGGAAGACAGTACTGGCTTTCTGTGGTGTAGAAGTGGTTTCTCCAGAGTAGTGTAAAGCCATAGTGGCAAGAAAACTTCAGTTCTGGAAGTCGTTGCTTGTGTGGCCCTGGAGAATTAAAGACATCAGCCTGTGGACCTGTCAGTATATCAGATTTCAGGGGCTTCAGATGATTTGTATTAAAAAACCTCATTCGGTATATACCCAGACATTGCTTTTCGGATCTCTTTAGATAGCAAAATTCTCCCCCTTCCTTATTGTGGGTCATATTTCTTGTGCTACTATCATGTGTGATTAGAGAAGCATTTGCAGAATTCCACACGCTGAATTATATGGAGTGATGGTGGTGGGATCGGGGCAGGCTGGCTGTAACCATCCCCCCTTCCAGCTACGTTGCTGCATCTCCGCCATACTGAGACAGATAGTTCATCTCATGAACGGGTGATGCTGAATCACTTCAGAGGTTAAGATGGGGTTCCCCTTGTGTGCACAGGATAGTTTGGGAATTTATGTTTCAGGACAGATTGCGTGGGACATCAGCAGATCACTGTTTGTAGAGCTAACGAAGTATCGATCTGTCTTGCACATCTGTTTGAACTTACATGGTCCTGTTTTAGAGGATGAAGAGGGATTTAGTTACCTGATTCCCATTAAGTGTAGCTTAATCCTCACATTGTATGCTGTAAAATTAACCCTTTTAGAAGCCTTTTTATTAGTACAGGTGGGATTATAGAAAATGCTACTCTACTTCAAAATCTGTTGAAACCTGTTCAGCTTTCCAAAGCTGAAGTGTCCAAGCTATAATGCTCAGTGTAGAAGTATGTTTTATATCAAGCATTGATATAAGCACGATGTGTTTGTGCTTTGGGCCACAATTCCCTGCCCCAGTGATGTCAAGCAAAACAAGGTCAGCCTCGAACAGCGTTGACTGAGCCCCATGGCATACATACAGGGGGTATTGCTACAGCCGTAATCCCACAGCGCCAAGCCTAAATCCATGGGTTTACATTAAGGGTGTACAAGACAAGTTAAGCACTCAAGACCCTTGGGGGTGGAGAGGGGGAGTGGCTGTCTTGCAGTGGAGCGGATGGTTTCAATCCTCAGTATTCTTCTCAGGAGAAGGGTGGGAGGCTGCTTTGCACCCCACGTGCTTCAGGTGATCAGTTGGATCTGGCTGCTCTGGCAGCTGCCAGGTCTGTGGGCAGCCCCATGGGGAGGTGAGCAGAGCAGGATATCCTGTCCTGCTGTTAGACAGATGTGCTTGAGGAGGCTTCCCGTAGCCCCAGCACACTAAAAGAGGACCAGGATTGTGGCTCATCTGAAGGCTGGAAGTCTCTCTTAAAGTTGAGGAGCACATCTTTTGTCATGCAAAGATACACACTTTAAATTTAGGTGAATTAATCGACATCCTGAAGCCCTGGCTAACCATGTAAAGTCCCATTTTGGAAATGCCTGTAGGTCAGTGTGTCATGTTGCATATGAAATTTGAGTGGTCAGTGTACAGAGTTGCCTCTGTTCACGCACACATCCCAGTCTGTCACAACTCCTTAAGTTGGTTCAGATGTTCCCACAGAACCTGCATTCTGCTTGTGTGGCAATCAGCGATAAAGTTGGTATCCCAGAGATGGGGAGTTGTACTGGTGCCACAATATTGACTCATGCAACACAAGCAAGGATGTCTTTTTGCTAAGAGGAAAATGTTCTTGCAGCAGGCTAGTGAAAGCTTTTGGTTATTAGCAGTGTTGCACGTGGATGACGTATATGAACTGCAGATAATCTTGCCACGAAAGAGATGTGAATATAATGAGGAAAAGGCATGGAAAGTGTTCCACATTCAGTTCTGTAACTAAGGCAACTTTGGTTTCTTGGATTGTTTTCCATGGCTGTTTAGACTTAATAACTATCCCTTAGACTAACTTGTAACAGATATTTCTCTTTGTTGCAAAGACACCTAACTAGGAAGGTGTCTCTTCATCTGGTTTTTCTCCTCCTACCAGTTGCTACCATGAGGTGGACATCCTCTTAAACAGGTGTATGTGTGTAATTTTTTTTTAAGCTGCTAGGAGCCATATAACCAGTTTCTTTTCATCAGTTTCCATTGCTTCCAGTGGCTTGTAGTGATCCACTGGAGAAATTAAATGAATGAATTCAATGAATTCCTTATACTCTGAAAGGTTTCTGGTGTCTGGCTCTTTTTTTTTTTTCTCTTTTTTTTTCTCTCTCTCTTTTTTTTTTTTCCTTTCTTCTTTGTTTAAAAAAATTGTAAACAGCAGGGGAAAAATAACACCAAATTGTCATCACTAGCTTTGAGGAAGCTCTGAAGGAAACTTAACAACAGTTTATGATGACTCTGATAGGAAAACAAGTAACTCTTAAGCAACAAGGAGACATCCTCATTGAGTAAAGAGCCTTTGAACATTTTTTTTAGGTGTGCTTTAGTTGAGGGATATCCCAGGTTTTCCAATTTAAAGAAATAGATGCAAGTGCATGTGAATTGGAGAAGAAAACCACTGACCAGGATTTGGCATGTGCTCTGACTGTTCACTGCTGGGTTTGGACAAGTGTTTGGACACTGCTTGAGAATCCTTGCATGGATAGAGCCATATGCCGTCATCTTTTATGTGACTGTTAATTACTCTGTAGCTCAGCTCTGAAATACTGTTGGTCAGCATTAAAGATTTAACTAGTTTTACTCCTAAACCAAGGAGATGGTGGTCAGATCTGAACGCATCATTCCATTTAGGCTTTCTGAAAACATACAGGTCTTTCTTTGTGTTTCACCATGTGATCACATATGGAAAGGAGAGGTCTGTGCTTAGCACACGGATCTTAGTTTTCACAGGTTAATGATCAAATGAACACAGAGTTCCAATGGTTGCAACATCATTGAAGTCTGGAGCTGCACCTACTTATGTTAGTGGTGAATTTGGGCCTAAATTCTTAGCAGATCAGGTATTTGATGCATTGGTCTTGGTACACTATGTAGCAGGACAATATATAATATGACACAAATCAGAGCATTGCTGTCTATATAGCAATGATGATTTATAGTGGGAAGTGCACATTCGTATTAAGGAGATGTGCTTTGCTTGGCTCAAAATGTCAAGGGGCAGGTTTTAAATCAGAAAATCCAAAATGCCTTAGTACCTCTGAAAATATGCGCCTGCACATCTCTCCTTTCTGCTTTCCCTATAAATGAGCAAGAATGTATCTTCTTTGGGAAGTATCATCCTCCCCCTCCCCCTTTATTGTCTGGATTTTAGGTGTACGTCCTGTCCGGTGTAAATCTAACAAAGATTGAATCCCTCTGGAGCAGAAAAATCCCAGATTATAACACAAGTTCCAAGCCTATAATGCTAAAGCCACAACATAGCACCACATTTATTAGATAGTCCTCACTTTTTATAAAGGAAAATGTTAGAGGAACTCATAACAAATGCAAGCTGAAAATCATTAATTTTTCCCATGTGGAAGCACTAGCCGTTCTTGGCTTAAAATCTGACACTCTGTAGGTGAAATTATTTGGGGTTTTTACTTGCTACAGAAACATCTTCCTTCTCCTTTGTAAGGTGAAGTGCCATAGAACCTGTGAGATCCTGAAGTGTCACAGGCCTTTTCTGAAAGAGATGAGGTCTCTGGCTGGAGAATTATTCTGTTGCATACTGTATTGTCTGTGTAGACCTTGGTGGAGCTTTTAATCCTGTGTTAGGATCCAAATGAGGCTAAAACAAGGAATTGCACACAGGATTTTATCAGCATTCCCAAATTGCTTGAGTCAGTCTAAAACTTAAATGTGATTTAAGCTTAGGCCCCATAAACTTTATAGTTTATTTTATAATTTGGAGCAATAGCAATGTTCCACGAGGCTGGTAAATTGTGGGTTTGGGTGTTTCGGTTTTGGGTTTGTTTTGTTGGTTTGATTTGTTTGTTTGTTTTTTGTTTGTTTTTAAATCAGAAATACTTATCCTTTCTTCAGTTGCTTGGGGAGGGAGAGGAAAAGGTTGCATCAAATATTAATTTTATTAATTTATTTTTTTTTTTCTTTTCTGAAATGTAGGTCTACAGCATCAGGACAAGAGCAAGGAAACTTCTTGGTTCTGAAGTTCAGCTAAATTAAGACCAGCTAGAGCTGGAGTAAGCGCAGCTGGGCGGGCTATGTAACAGTTGTTGACTCCTCCTGCATGGGGCAAAGGACACACATGAAGATGAAGAGCCAACCAACCGTTCTGGTTTCACTATTGAGCCTTTTGTTTGTAAGGCCGTTTATGGGTCCCACAGTGTTGGAAAAAACCAAAAAACCTACCTTTTCTTTCTTTCCTCATCTGAGCCTGCTGCAGCTGGGCAACCTAACTCCTTTTTATTTCTTTAACAGTGTTTTGTTTTGTTCAGCTTGATATTTTTATGAACAGTCTCGATTGTCAGGAAAAAAAAGACTCTCCCTTGACTACAGTGCGCCTCCTTTCAGGAATACAGTATTTTGTAGCTCTTTGTGCATCTATTTTTGTAGAAATACAGAAAGTTTGGGTAAGGATTGATGGGCTATTTTAGGATGACATATTTTTTTAAAAAAAAATTGTAAAATTGTTAAGTTCTGTTTAAAGAACTTGCTCTCAGAGAAGCACTGGCAAAAAATGTATAAAATGCTATTTTTAGATGTCTGTGATGTGTTTGTGCATTTTGGTTTTTTTTTGTTTTGTTACCTCAAATGTCTATCTTTCCTTTCTTTTTAAAGAGCTAAACCTTCCTTGTTTCCACATTACTAGATTTTGATGTTTTTGTCCTTTTGTTCTAGTTTAAGCAAGTATAATTCACACCTAAAGTTTCAGTCAAATATTTTCCCTGCTGGTGTTAGATTGTAGTAAGGGTGTTTTTATTTTCTTGCTTCTGAAGGTGGCTTTGTGCTGCGCTGATTGTCAGAAACCTGCAAACACCTTTAGCATGGAGCAAAGCCTGGGGTTACAGGAACTGCATTTCCAACCCATCCATTCTTTCAAAGTGGACCAAATACTCTGACAGGTTTAAATCGGATGTGAGTTTGGGCTCATCCATGATCTATTGAAGCTGTTGAACTCAGTCCCCTATGAGTTATGTTTCAGGCCCTCATAGTGCTTATGAATATCAGTATACTCTTATTTTAACTCATGAGTTCAAACTCATCTAAGCCATTTCAAGGGTGGTGATTTATAACATAAGTTTTCAGGAAAGAAATGTCAGTTACGTAAAAATGCGTGACTTGAGGAAACAAAATCTTTTCAGCTGGCCTCATCTGTCTGCTGAGCACCTCCAAGGAAGCGCTGAAATTGTTGACTTCAGTTGCCTTCAAAATCTGTTCATCTAACCTAAGATTTGCTGTGGGCCTTACAAGATACCAGCTGCAGCTCTTGAATTTTTTAAGAGGTTGCATATTTTGTGCTCGGTGTGCACAAATTCGGCCTTGGCTGCTGTCTGGGTAAGAGTCTGAACTTGGAAATGACATGGCCATGTCTAGCCACAGCATTCTGCAAGGTGTTTGGGAAACACCATTTTCTACCCTAGGCCTTGGGTCTGACTTGCATAATAAGGACTTTAGTTGAAGCCAAGGTGAGCACGATGCAATCCTGAATCAGGGTTGCAAAATTACCCTTGAGAGCCTCACTCTGGTGACTGGCTGGAGCTGGGTCAGCTCCCATGCCCAATCCTAGTGACTCCAGTCTGAGCGTCAGCATATGCTTAGGTGGGGCTGAGTGCAGGATCAGGCCCTGAGTTGACAGATCCAAGCAATTGCTTGGAGATGTTGCCTTTCTGCTCTGTGCACCCAGGATCCCTCTGTAATATTTACCAAGGCTCTTATAACCTATTATATTTCTGTTACCACTGTTTTCAGACATCCCTGTTGGAAAGACAAACCAGCGAAATGGAAACCAAGACATAAACACATGGCCGAGATAAGAAAAGGTTTAATTTTAAGGCAATGAGCACTGTAAATGTAGGTTTGTCAGGTGGAGACCACATGGATCTGTGTGTTAAAGGGAAGGGGGAGTGCTGGGATGTGCTTGCCACTCCAGAGGTTCAGGCCTCCCTCCCTGCACTGCTGCTTTTTCCAGGCTTTTTGAACTTGATCCTATGAGGTGTTGAGTGCTCTCCCTTGCCGTGCGAGAGGGCTTGACATGCTGGCACTGGAGGCATTAGGATTAAGTCACAATTTGGCAAGACCCTTAAGCGTATACCTTGCTGATTTGAAGTTTGAGACGGTGTAAAAGTGCTGAACAGACTATCCTTAAACATTACTTTAAAATAGTAGGGTTGTAGTTTCTGTGTTGGGATGCTGTCTTAAATGTGTCTTAAATGCTGTCTTAAAGATGACTATAAATGTCATCTTTATAGTCCATCAGCTTTTCTTTCTCTAAATAAATTTCACACTCTTGCCAGTTCTGTATGTTATTGCTGCTCTGGTGGAGCTAGCTCCTCAATTTGTCAATGAATTTGTAATGCAATGGGAAGACTATGGGAGGGAACATAGTAATAGCCAACATGGCTCACTTTCTTATCAGGACAGTATAGTTTCAGGAGATATCTCAAGAGTAAGACTTCCGATTTAGGAATTCTGACAGTATTAGAAATACTGGGAGGAAAAACAAAATCCAAAGTTTTTTGTGGTTGTTTTTTTTTAAATTTTTTTTTCTGAACTTGGCAAAGAGGCACTGTGCCCTCTTTGAACTTCAGGGGGAGCAAAAGAAGGGGCAACATTTCTTTTTGAGGTGTAGTGTGTTTTGACTTCCTGAAATAAAGTCTAGCAAGAACAGTTACTTCATCACCTTCCTCTTTGCAAGTTCAGATGATGAGGGTCCTCCTCCTGTTCCATATAAATCTCAATGAAGCAGGGGGGAAAAAAGCCCACAGTTTGCACTGGAATCCCTTTCTGCATTGTTTTATTGAGTTGATGGGTAGTGGGGATGAATATGTGGTGAAGCTATTGCCTCTTCCACCTCAAGGACTACTGTTATGTGCCCACTTTTCCACTGATGAACCTCTGGGTGTGCTGAGGGAACTTCTCTTGCACTGCAGGCTCTGAAAGACAAATGCCAATAAAAACCTGCTATTGTCTATAGCCATTCGTGCACCAGTCGACCAACATTAAAAGTAAAATAAACTCAATTTTTTGCCTCAGTCACTAACCATCCCCTGTACGAACAAGCAAGTTGAAAGTAAAAGCACACATGCATAGCAGTCGCCCTTCCTCTGTGTTCTACAATTTGAAGAATGGGAAAGAAAAAAATCCTTCCCTGTGACAAACTTTTAAGTTGAATTCAGCAGATTTAATTCTCTCTCTGTCTCTCTCTCTCTCATATACACGCACACTTATACACACGCACAAATGTGCTTATGAGAAGCAGATGCTGTGATGGTTTTGTTCTTGAAAGAGGAGGGGAGCGCTCGCTCACAACGTTGCAGTTACAGAGAATTGATGGCAGGGAGACAGAAAGAGAAACGTTAAGACTGCTCGTGTTTCCACAGATGATAGGAAAAAGAAAAAAAAAGGCCCTTAAAATCAGGTCACAGACAAATTATGTGTCTTAACACATTACCAAAGGAGGAGTTTCATTCTTTTTGTGAGTCCTGATGCTGCTCCCAGGAAAGTGAATGATTCATTTTCAGAGGACACATAAAACATGATGTACTCTGTCACTATTTTGGGGAAAACACAGGGAAACTATTGCTTTATGTCAAGAAAATCTACATACTAAACTCCTTAAAGTTGACCAGGAATTTATTTTATTCCTATTAATGCTGAGAAATCTGCTTTCAATTGTCATGTCTTCATTTGAAGACTTGGAGGGTTCAAGCTGTCCACAGATTTTAAAAAGTGGATACCAGTCTGTTTCAACTGGGCATTTCCATCCCAACAAGATGGAGTAGTGCAGCTGCTGACTGTCCAGCAGGTTTGATTTCTAGAGAGGTGAATAAGCTGCACTTATTTATAGAAAATGCACTTTGTTCTGATTCCTCTTCTCACCAGACACACAGATTCAGTTATCAGTTTATCTGAGACCTCTGTCATACCGTGAAGATTTTCAGTGAATGGCAGTTTCCTCTCAGTGGTCTATTTCTGCCTCAAAACATCCTTTGAGGATGAACCTCTCATCACAGCTTTCAGAGACAGCAGAGGTTGCAGGAGGGGAGTGTCACCTAGGATCAACTATTGTATGTGTCTTGCTCTTCTCCAACAGTTCTTTATGTAGATGTGTATATTTATATATATAGAGGCACACATAGGTATACCTAGTTCTCTCGATTCCACTCTCATGCTTCAAATGCACATCCTTTGGAAATGAAGTGAACAACATCACTCAATCTCATCTGAGACTGAGAAAATGTAGGCATTTTATTGCATTCTCTGTAACCTCAGGAGTGAATGGAATTTTTCCATACTTTTAAGAAAGAAACCTAAACAACAACAAAAACCCAACAAAAACCCCCACCCTTTCAAAATAGAAAAACCTGATTTGTTGTATCTGAAAAGATGATCAGGGAGTCAGCAGGCTTATGTAGAGAGGTGCAATATATTGCCTTTCAGCAGACAAGCATATCTTCTTTAATATGATTTTTTTAATGAATTTCAGGTACAAGCTTTTTCTCCATATCAACGGACCAGCAACATATATTTCTTATAAATGATTTAGAAATATATATATATATATTTTTAAATTGACTTCTTGGCTTTAATATGTCAGCCTTTGAGCTTTTAAAGGGTATTTGAATGATAAATATTGTTTGTGTGTGGATTTTTTTAAAAAGTTGATGCATGTTGTTTGGAACTGAAATCTCATGTAAAGCAGGAAGGTATTTAAAAATAAATACTGCTTTTACTTGTTAGCCCTATGGGCACAATCTGACAGTTGTGATGCAGGAAGACGTCCCTTTAAAGACTAAGGGACTCTCACATGAGCAAGATCAAAATTCAGACCCTGTGACAGAAGAGGCAGGAGCAATCTTGTAAAGGTTGAGCTGATAGAGCTGTGAGCAGAGATGGTTCTCTCCAGCGTTGTATATAGGTGGAGGGGCAGCTACTGTTTAACATTAAAATTCGCCAGCGTTGGTAGGTTTATACTTGACCTGCCTTAGGGGTTGAACTGGTTGACAAGGGGAATTAGAGACATCCCTGGAAATTTGTGTTTTAGCTGCCCTGATAGAGGACAGTGCCCTTGACTCTCTCCCTGTTCTTGCTCTGTGGTTTCCATGACACCACAGTAGGACCTGTGAAAACTGGGCTGGAGTTCCTTGTGAAATGCAGGATGTTTACAACTGCCAATAAAGATAGTTTAGGGATAGGGGTAATTGAAACTTCACAGTTACCTCATGCACCTGCTCAAAGGCTCAAGCCTTCAAGATGGGTCAGCTGTGTATCATTAATGATGGCCATTTGCATATAGGAGCCTGAACACTACTTCCTCCTCCAGTGTCTTTGGAAAGCTTCAATAATATTGAGACCATTGGGACCAGCCTTGAATGCCTAAATTGCAATTAAGTATTGGCTGGCACAGTAAGATAGCCTGGGATCTCGTCCGACATTGGTGAACATCAATTGGAATCAACATTGATTCTGGTGAGCTTGGGCTCAGGTAACTAGTACCTATAGGCAACCAATATTTATAGCAGTTGAGGTTTACAGTAATCTAGTAAAGTATCTGCAGAACTATGCTGCACTTTCCCTGCTAGCTGTTTGTAGCTGTTGTTTAAAGTCATCAGTCAAATCAGGGTCCCTCTCCTTTTTCCACCTGTTTTCCAACCCTGCTTCCCTCAAAACTCCATTGAACTTTTTTGTCCCTGTCATCAAAACTGACGGGGAGGGCTTTGTATAAAGAAAAGTGTCACTGTTTTAATTACTGAATAAATAATTTAATGTGAATTTTATTGTTACATTTTTTATGTAGCATTTTCGGTTTGGTCTGTATTTCTCAACAATTAGCTAATGCTTTCTTTTTATTATGCAACTGAAGAACTCATAAATCTCTTTGTAAATTACAGCATTCTGAGTTTCTATTTTTTTCATTATATTAATTTTTAGAGCCAGGATATTCAGTTGAAAGCGTTGTAAAACAAGTGTTCTAAACATCTTTTCTACTAAAATTGGATGGAGTGAAAGCCTAACATTGAAGGGATTTCAGACAGGGTTCTCATGAAGGCACTAGCTTTCCTTTTTAAATACTGTCAATTGCTTCTGCTACTCTGTCTGCCTTTCCTTTATTTTTTTTAATATCTTTTTAAGTTGTGTTAACACTGGAGGCTCTTTTACAATCAGACCTAGTAGAATCAGTACCTTACACTTCTTAGAGTAAGAGCCTTTTCATCAGTTTTTGGCAGTTTCAAATCAAGTATAAACTTTCCACACAAGTTATTTACCTCAATTTGACGTTTTTTGGGCAAAGTTCAGTGATTCTCACTAAGGAGGTAACTTTGCCCTTGCTAAAATTATTTTACAACTGTTTAATTAAGAAATGCTTGCATGTCTATGTTCTGGCTCGAGGACTGAAGGTTTGGTGTTTTGGTCACAGATACATCTTTTACTGTTCCAACAGAGTGTGGGGGGGGAAAACCTCCAAACTTTGGCCAAGCACTGAGCTTTTGAAAAATTGCCACTTGCACGCAATCAGCAGGGAGCTGTTAAAGAGCTTAGTTGCAAAATCCTGTGAAGATCCTGACCATATGGGATGTACTCTGCTGCAGAGCATCAGGAGATGAGCAGGATTTTCCTTATACGTCCTGGTCCAGGCCCTGTTTCCAGGCCCAGACAGCAAGCAGGGTGCTTTTTCTCTGTGCAAAATCACCATGTTCTTCTTTCTTAGGCTGTGAGGAAGAGATGGATAGAGCTACCAGCCAGAAATTTAAGGAGAAGAAGGCCAGGAAAGGGGGTTCAAAAGCTGCTTGTAGGAGAGAATGGGGTTGGGAGCTACCAGGATAGAAGCAGTCCCCATGGACAGTGGGGGTAAAGATGGGATGTGGACCAGTGCAAGATAAACAAATAATGCCTGACAGTCATTTGGCTCATACATGAAAGATAAAGAGAGGGATGTGACAGCCATCAAAAAATACCAGGTTAACGTGAGAACTTAGAAATTTGGTATAAACTAAGTGTCAAGGAAAGCTGAGGATAAACATTGCAGGAAATTTCTTCTTTTTTGAAGACGGCTGTCTACACTGCAGCGTAGTCTGTGAGAAAAGACATGGGAGCTTTGTTTAAGACAATCGCAACTATCCTCAGCAAGGCAATTGTATTTTAGGAAGCAAGAGTGCATTAAGCTAGGGGATGAGCTAGCTGAAGTGCTTTTTCTTCTCCCTGTAACTTTTGCTGCTCTCGCCAGAGTAGGACTCCAGCTGTGTTGCCCCACACCTGGGTTTCCAGGTCCTCATGGGGGCTATGTCTATGTGCTCTTGTTGTGTGCGTCAAGAAACGAGTGCAAGTGATGCTCATGAGCAAGCATTATTTTAGGACTGATTTTGTGGTGATCCATGTCCTCCATGAATGTAACGTGGTGTCCCTTGGTTGGCTTCAGTGACCTTAATGACCATCAAGAATCTCTTTGGTTAATCTGGTTAAGCCTTGTTTTGGGTGTTATCAGCTGGCAAGTGGGTCACAGCCTGGTGTAAGGGGGAGGTGTCTCTCTCAGAGCCAGGATCAAGCAGGGTGACCATAGTGGTGCTCAGCCCACCTGGTGCTGGGGAAATGCCATGGAAAATGTAAGGAGTGGGGCTGGCATCTTCCTTGCTGGCAAGGGAGGTGAGCATGGCAGGGGGCCAGCTGCTAGGGCTGGGGCTGACTGGCCCCAGTGGGATGGGGGTGCCATCAGTCTTTATGGAGAACCGAGGTGCAGTGGGGCCAGTCGTCCTGGCAGGACCTTGGACTCTGAGGGGTTATGCTGCCTGCATGACGTGGGAGGCCGGGTGGGGACCAAGACATCTGGTGAGAATTCCTCACGGCTGAGCTGTGCGTTGGGCCGGGATGCCGATTAATTTAGCTGATTTCTTTTTTGGGGTTGTTGGGAGGAGGACAGGGACTGGATGCCACAGCCTTCCAGTAATTATCTGTCTTTCAGAATATCACTTTTGCTTTCTTTGAAGACAAGCGAGAAATAATATTTTAAAAAAACAAACCAACAAGCCAACACCGGGAACGACATCGATGTCTTTGCCTTGACAATAAATGTACATCTGCAACTGTTTATCACTATGAGAAAATAAAGTTTTGATGTTGGCCCTTACATGTACAGAGGTATTGTAGGCTTTGAAAATTATTTGTTATGTGAATGCCCATAGTAGCACCAAGGTTCAAAGGGAGGTGGTTTGTTTTTCATGCCCATTTAGTTATGAATAACACCAGCTCTAATTTCCTCCTCCCACCAGCAAGCAGAGAGTCCTACGTTGGAAGCCAAATATAGCAACAAAGATTTCTATATCTGGCCAAACCCAAAAAATCTGTTCCCTTTTAAGAATAACACTCTATTCTTTTCTGATGGAGATAGATAAAGAGAAAATTCAACTTTAAGGAAGCCAGTTTCTCAGTGGGGAACTCCCTGGTCTCTTGAATGTTCAGCGTAAAAGGTATGAGCTTGTTTTTTTGTGTCTGTGTAGAAGCCAACAGAGAGACTTACATAAACCCCCATCTGTAAAGCACTTTTGGGGTGGCCATATGGATAAATCTTCCCCATTTGCTGTTGTGCAACCTTGCTTTGTCTGTCTTCTAAGCAGCAGAGACAGTGCTGAGTGGGAATTCCATGAGTTGCCTAAGTACCCCTGCTTTTTCTTCACCTTTTTTTTTTTTTTTTCTAGTTTGCTTTTATGGAGAAGATAATTCCTTGATTCTGAGGGACAGACCCCTTGCCTGTCGCCTTGCTCCACCAGACAAGTAAGCTCAATGAGGCAGCAGCATTGTCTCACACACTCTTCCTCCTTGGTTTTCTCATCAGGGGAGTATGTGGGAAACCAACCCTATGTTCTTTCCCATGGCCAGGCTTTCAAGTTACATGGTACCCACAGAGTGTGTCTAGGGACAGTGGGGCTGCCCAGTTCCCTGCCTGGCTGCTTGGGCTGTAAGATGGCTTGCAAATAAAAACCAGAAACATTCATGGTCAAATGCTTTCTCAGGTAATCTTTTGACCTTTTCTGAACTACAGTTAAAGCCACATGCTGAGATGAACATGTACATGGCTTTCAGATGGAATATGCTTTTGGGAGGGGGCAATACCTCATCACCACCCTTCCACCTTTTTCTCCTCTTGAGAAGTTTCTTTGACTTCTCTACACCATCTGAGGAAAGCTATTCAGTCTTTCTTTTGAAGGATTTATTCCCATTCCAACCCACCCCCACCACCCACGTGTAAGCAACTGGTATCTGTGACATGTGAGGAAAAAAATTCTGTTTTCTAATGTACTGGCTTGTTTCAGAAGTGTTGCCTTGTTCATTTTCAGACTGTTTGGCTGAAGGACTTTGCTGTAAGGTAGAATGCTTCAGGATTACACAGCTTTTCATCCTTTGGAAACCTGGGATTTTTTTAGTTGACTTAGTAGAAGCAGCCTTGGACCCCTGATGCCTTATAAAACCAATGCAGGGAAGTGTCATCCAGTGAATATATTTGCACTGGATCTGCTCTACCAGCCATGTTACTGATGAAGTTCTAAATAAACACAGGGATGTTTGGAAATATTTTGTGTATGTAAATATGTAAAATATGCAAAACAAAGCTAACAGCTGTGGGGTGTACTCAGTGCTCACGTGAGGAGGCCTTGTGTAATGTTTTTTATCCATCATCCCCCTTTTTTTTTTTAAGCATCTGTATCTGTTCCAAGATAATCATTTCTCTGTGATTCCCACTGGACAAAGAGGGAGGAGGCTGAATGGGCTTATGTGGTGCCCTAAGGTCTGCCTGGACTTCTGTGAAGAACCTCCTACTGTATGGTGAAACCTGCTTTCCACAGAGCACAGGAGCACATGCCCTGAAGTCAGCAGCCATCAATCACTTTTCATTAGAGTTGGGGTGGTTCCTGGGTCGGATTGAACTTGGGCTTTCAAGAAGGGTAACGCAAGACACAACTCATAGCACATAGTGTTCACAGTCCTCCTCGAGTGCTTTGTAACTAGCTGACAAAAGTATTAGTCACTGGTGTATGAGTCTTAATTTCCTGAATTGAATCTGTTGCTTAGGAAAGGGTGACACTTTCGCAGCCTTGAGTCCTTCATTTAGCCAGGGAGAGCCAATGTCTACTTATGCATGTGATCCTGCCGAAGACTTTGGGAAAACTGCAGTAAGAAAAAAAAGTCACCCAGAACAAGCTCAGGCTGGAGCACTACTAGGCTCTTCACCTTTTTTTTTAGTTAAACATTGTGCTGCTTTTTAGACATCCTTTCAGAGAGGGTAATTCATACTCTATGCACAGTAAGTCTCTGCACCGCTTCTGATTTCTACAGGATATTTTGTGTGACTTAGCCACCTGTTGTTTTTAATGTTGGGTTTTTTTTCCACCCTTATTCTTGCTCTTGTTTTCCAGTTCCGCCACTTTAAGGGAAAATTCCAAACCCCTGGCTGTCTGGCAATGCAGATGTCCAGGGACGTGGCACAACAGCTCTGTGTCACACAGCTAGCATCTGTGTGCACAGTGAGTTTGACACTTGGACCCGTGGATGTCAGAAGGTGCAATACAAACACAAACTCCATTTGTTTGTTTGGTGGATTTAGTCACAGCAAATGGAAGTGCTTGGAAAGATCAACAGTCTGGGTAAAAAGGGTAAATGGGAGGTGGAGCATCCTTCAACAGGATCCCAGGAGACATTCTGGCTCCCTCAGAAAAAGCCATATTTACTTTGGCAAGGGAAACAGCTTAAGTGCATCCTACAGAGACCTGCTGCTGCTTATCCTCCTTGCTCCCAGTTAGCCTAGCTGGCCTCTGCCGTGCTCTCAATGATATTTCTGTGTGGATAGGCTTGAGGGGATCTAGTACTTGAGGAGAATAGGCTTGAGGAGATCTACTACTGTTAGGAACCTCATCCCCAACTTTGCTGTTTCCTAATGCAAAAAACCAACACCAAGGGAACAGGACATTGGCAATCTATAGCATTTTACAATGCCTTAATGCTATATTCTCTTAGTTTAAAAAGTGCCAGGTTTCTTAATTCTTGTTTTCTTGGCTCTTGTCCCACGTGGCATCTTCCAGTGACAGCATATATTCACTGCCCCTTGCAGTGACTAGAAATTGCTACCAGCTTGGATGATCCAGTAAAGTCTTTGAGGCCAGTGTTAAAGCCTGTGACTTGAAAAAATTTATTGGTTTGTGGCTCATATCTGGCCTGGTTAATTTTCTGATTTTTTTCTGTGATGGAGAAATACTTCTGTATAAAAGTAGATAGCAAAAGACCAGAGGTTCCTGCTTGTGCAGAGAGCCCCAGACATGGGTGAGCAAAGCAGAGACTCGGAGGCAGAAACAGCTCAAGAACAGGGCACTGAACTTCTAAGCTTCTCCCTTGCTGCAATGTCTGCTTGTTGTCCTGAAGAAAGTAGCACAAGAGATGCCATTTCATTTTCTACTTCAATATTCCTAGACAGAAAGTAATTTATTTTTATTGTTTTGTATTTATGATACTTTGCAGGATATGTTGATCTCAACAAATATGTGGAGAGCAAGCACTGAAACTGGTTGTCTAGTGATTTACCTGCCATAGCTGATGTTCTTCATGAACAAACCCATTATTCGCAATGTATATTTGCAAAGCAGCATTTGCAATGCAGCAGGTTGATAACAAACAGGGGATTACATCACTTTTAAAATTTGAATTAGAAACATAGAGAAGCTTAGACGAGCACTGAAACTAAGTAGGATCCTCAAGCTTCAAATCTGGCCCTACAGAAATTATTCCCTTCTAATACTTTGGGCTTTATTTCGGTGATTCTTAGTAAAGGAGAAAAAAAATAGCTGTCATTCATGACAGACATTGCTGATTATTTTTCACGTGGCTGTTTGCTGATTTGAAGAGGTCTGAGAAGAAGTATAGAGAATGCAGATCCCCTGGTAAAACCTCCAGTCGTCCCAAGCACATTTTAATTCATCATTGCAAGCACTCTTCTGCAAGTCTCAAACCTGTTATTTTCTTTATATGAAATCAGCAATCATTATAATTTCATCTCAGCTGGAATATTATTTTTCTTTTTTTTCTTTTTCCTTCTCCTTTTGATGGGTCAGATTTAAACCATCTGCAGGCAGATGGAAAGGAAAAGTGGAATTATTGTTTTCACCAAAAAATTTTGCAGCTGTCAGGGTGTGTTTGACACAAGCCTGATGGCTGAAAACAAAGACAGGACACATTGTCCCTGCTGGATATCAGCGAGCATAAGAACTCTTCATGGCCAGCTCTTACTTAGAGAACTTGGGGCTAAATGAGGTAAACAAGATCATTATTTACCCATACTCAAGGGGCTGCACAGAGAGAATTCTTCACTGAATTTTTTCCTGCTTTTCCTGAGCCTCAATGTGACCCTCTGGTTTTCTGCATGGGGGTGACTAGGTGGTAGCCACAATATCTCATATAGACCACTGCTTTGTCACTGACCTGCAACATGGTAGAGGCGTCAGCCATCGCTTCCAGTACCTGTCATGATGAGCTTTTATAATTCAGTTTAATTTATGGCCCCATCATTAACAACTGCAGCCAATGAAAAAGGGCTTTCGAGGAGGGACAACAGGAGCTATGAATCAAACGCTCCCAAGCGTGGACTAAAAGATTACTTCACCTCTTCATGTCTGAACACTAGTGCTCCTTGGTGATACCAACATTACTTCTTTTCAAAGCAGGCCTTTCCAGAGCAGTTTGGTCTATGAGAAAGCCAAATCCGCCACTGGGAGCTTGTGCATCTTATTGCTGGTGTTCTTGTTGTTAGGGTTTGTAAAAGTCACTGTTCATTCTGCTTGCACCAAACTAGACATCTTAAAGAAACATAAATGAGTTTCCAAAATTTTCAAAAGAAAAGTTTCCAAATTTTCAAATCTTCTTATGCACTTATAGGAGGCGTTGCCTTCAGAAGTGTAATTTTTCATTGGCAATATGAAGTTTCTAACTGCAAGGCCTTTCTGGTGTCATTTTTTTCCCCATTTTTAATGGCAGGTTTTTGCTGTGGTTTGTTTGGGTGGGTTTTTTTTAAGCTACTTGAGTATTAACATTAGCAACGTGGGCTTAGACAGTTATCAATAAAACTTAAAACTTTTGTCCTTTTGTCATCATGAGTTTTGAGAGTGATAATCCTGTGAAGCCATTGGGGGGTATATTTTTATGCTCTGAAGTAACAACCATGCATCATTTCCCTCTGCCAGGGCTGACACTGCCATGTTGGTAATTGTGTTGTGTTATTTTGGTTTTTCACCCAAATAATTTGCCTCTATACATCTGTAGACAGAATGTGCTTGAGCTAAGCTAAAACTAAGAGAAGACGACATTTACGAACTGTGAGCTATTATCTATCATTAAATCAGCTGAACCCTTGCAGTGCACTAGTTTTGAGTTGCACTCATGTTATTCTGTGGTTACTGAATGTGTTGTATAACAGCTCAAGCCAAAAGCAATTTTGGTAATAGTTCATCAGATAGCTGGTCTTCTGAAATAGCTCAGAAGACCCAGCTTCACATCAATCTTGGATCAAGGTAAAATGGGACCATGCTGTAGTTTGACTAGTCTGGGTGGATAGGAAACACCTGAAGATTTGTCAGTTCTTTTATTTCACCTGTTCAGGAAGCTAGAATCCTAACTTCAACAAGGAAACAAAGAAATAAGAGATCTATTTGCAATATCATCACAGGGAGCCCAGAAAAGGTAGATTGCATAGACTAGAGGTCAAATCCTATTCATGTCACTCTCATTAATCCAATGAGTATAAACATCTTGGAAAGAGTAACGAGATTTAGCACTAAGTGCTAAGTCAAAACTGACTTTCACAAAGGGATTATTTTCTCCTACCTACTTGATCTACAGTGTTTGAACATGTTCTATTTACAGCCTTAGCAGGAGGATGTAAGGAGACAGGTTCCCTACTATGTATTTTGCATAGTTATTTACACCTGCACAACGTGGCTGTGAAATATTCCCCCTCAGCACTGGTTATGCTCGTTCACACCCACTTAACACCGATGTCAAGGAGCACACAAGTGGCCAAACAGGAGTAAAACATCCCTAGCATCTTGCTGTCCCTGTCTCAACCAGATTGCTCAGGAGCAGCCATGCCATTGCGGCTGGTCAGACCTCCACTGCTTCCTACAGCAAGAAAGTGAGGAGGAAGAGAGGAGCTGCATCCAGGCAACCCACCCCTGGTAGCTGGGCTGCTGCAGGAGATCTGGTTTGTATGTTGTCTTCTTTGAAGGTCTGGAAAAAGAAGGCAACGTTCACTTCTACATTTATTTCTTTGCTGCCCATTGCTTTCTTGTAAATGGAAAAGAGAAAGGATACAAAATGCTCTCAAGGAGCCGAGGCTGTCCTGGTCTCTCAGATACTTTTAATTTTCATGTGATTTTCTGCTGTCTGTAAAGAAGATTAATTCCCATGTGGCAGATCCAGTTGCAAGTGCCTCACTGTGATCTCTGAGCAGGAGCATATGTAGCAATCCCTGTCCCTCCTTGAGAGAAGGAGGGTAACAGGCTCAAATAACAAGAGAACCTTAAATGAACTAAGAAAGTAAGTGGAGTAAAAGATGTTAACAATGAGTTCTGAATTGATTTGTGGGACATTTTAAGAAAAGAAAAACCTGAGGCTATCCAAAACCAGTTAGTAGAGCAAGCACTGTGGGCTGCAAATGCAACTTGTAACTGCTACACTCAGCCTCTGCTTCTCAGGAAAAAGATTTACACAACCCCTGCACACTGCCAGCTGTAGAGGTGTAGAGTTCTCTCAGTGGTGCAGCTCTGCTCTTGAGTGATGTGTTTGCCTCCATACTGCTACCCTAGACACAGTCTCTGAAAGCCCAAATGGGAACAAGAAAAGAGTTTTCAGGTTATGTTTCCCCCCCACCCTCTGACTACAAACTGCTTTAGTAGGGGGAAGAAGTCTATGACAAGTTCCCAAAAGGCCAGCAAAACAATTCCACCACATTGTTCTTTCTCTCCTCTCACGGAAGTGTTTTAACATGAAAAGCAGTACCACCATTGATTCGGGCTGTTTTGTGCACATCAGAGTCCTATAGCAGGTGTACACAGCTGAATGTAGTTTGACTTTTTAGCAGCAGTGATATAATGTCTGGAGGGGAAAAACACTGATTAGAAAACCCAGAATGATGGATGCTGCTCTGTTTTTATAGCTGTTGGTTCACTGACTGAGCATCATTAGAGGAGACTTCACTTCCAAGGATGATGGTGAACGTTATACTTTGTGATCAGTATATTCCAATATAAAGTAAAGTAGCTTGATTAAGTAATTAAAGGTCAGGGTAATAGCACAGAAATTCACAGCTGAGCTGAGCACACTGCTGACCAAGCTGAAGGGAGAGATAAGAGGTTTAGTTATATTTCATCAGACTGTTGCTGACAAAGATGAAAACTCAGGTAGGCTATCATCTGTTTTTCACAGTAATATTGCCTTCTCTCTTCTTGTTTTTTTTTGGTTTGGTTTTTTTTTTTTTTTTTGCAAAGATTTATTGGGAGTACTGAAATCAGCTAAGCAAATGATATTGATCTGAGTGGGTGTTATGTTTTCTGTGATTCTGTTCCTGAAGTCAAGGAAGTTACTTGGTTTCTCAATAGCTATCCTACAACTGTTCACTTAATGAAACTTATAAAAGTTAGGTGAGATTCTTAAATAGGAGGAAGCTCAGAGGCATTGCTTGATACTACTGTTGGTGTGTTTCTTGTGTTTCGAGGTATAGTTATTACTTATGTATTTAGTTTCTTTACTGAGGGAATCGTGCAGTCTTCTAGATTTGAGGTTTTCTTCCCTCACCCTTCTTTTACTTTTTTCCCTTGGAAATTTTTAGAGAAGCTTGCATTTGAATTGAACTCTTTAAGGGGTGCAGTCTTTTATTGTGCTGGATGCATGACAATAAGTGTGCTTCCGGGAAAGAGTGTGACAGCACAGAATCTCCCGCTGTCAGAGTCCTTGAGTAAAATTGTAGCCCAGCTGAAGATAGATGATATTTTGATATTGACTTTGATAAGGTCTCTCTCTTGCTTTTTATCTACTTTCCTGAACTGTTCAGATCTAATTGTGAGAAGCATAGACATTCTGTCCACCTCTGCAGAAATAAACTTAGGACTTTAACTTGTTATGAGGATAAATGCCTATTTTCAGAGGATAGCACATATCAGTTGCTTGGTTATGGACTACTAATATAAAGATTGTGCAGGCAAAAGGAGGTTTATATATGTCAGTGAACAATATTATTAATGTTAGTTCTCACATTGTAGTTTTAAAATAAAGGTTTTAGTATTCATTCTATGTTTACTGCTGCATGTAAACACATTTTATTATGTTGGAAATATTGCCTTGTGTCTGCAAGTGCAGCTGAGAGACATTCAGAGAACAGGGAGATTCCCTTGGTGTCAGGATGCAGGTGGATGCAGACAGAGATGATACTGTGGAATAGCACATTATAGTACCCTGTGAAACAAATGTCTTGGTGATAAACAATGATGGATAACATTAATTGCAATGGCAGGAGATTTAAACACAACAAATAGGTTGAAATCCTGAAAAAGGATTATTTAGAATTTACCTTTGTCAATTTTTGTGTGGATGGTTATAATAGTAAACAATAGGCATGGCCTGTGCAACAGCTTGGCTGTTACCATTTACAAGCAATTATTAATAATACTCTTTAATTGCAAACTAATTTCCTCTAGGGCGGCTTGTGCTTGAAGCTTCTGTGATTTAAATGTGAAATGACCCCATTATTCCTTTATTTAATTTATATTAACTGAGACTAATTAACATACAAAAGTTAAATCAGCTTTAATTAGAAAACCATTACTGGCACCTCACTAATTAGTGTTGTAGGCAACAGCAGTTTCAGTGGCACTGAAGTGTTAACATGAAAAGCAGCTGTATGAGCAACATCAAAAGCAAATAGCTTTGGACTGAATATACCTGTAGAGGTTTCGTCTTCATTTTTTTAAGAGGTAAAGATTTAAATTTAAAGACTATGTACAGGCACTCATATTTATAAACTGTATAGCTATTGACACCTGTATAGCTATTCAGCTTTCATGGTGCACTATTACAGCAGGTTGCTTTTCTGTGCTTAATAAGGAAGTTAATATCGGGCTAATTTTCCCCAGTTATACAAACAATGTCTTATTCACAGCAGGGTAAATTTCTCCAGCTGTTTATGGACTGGATATGAACAGCTGATCTCATCTAAACAAGTCAAGCTGGGAAAAAAGCTGTTGAGTAGGAGGTGAAATGGGTAATGATGTAACTTACTATGAACTTGGACATTCAAGAAAGCTGTGTGCTTTACCTGTACCTGCTTTTTACAGTATTACTTGGTTTGCATTTCATTTTTACTTTTTTTTAAACACGATCATTTTACCACTGTAGAATAAATCTGTGCTGTTATAACCACCTTGATATAACTATAGAGGAACGCAGCCTAGTCTCAGATGTGGCCTTAAAGAGAAAAGTTTTTATACTGGTTAAGAATTGAGTGCATGTGCAGAAAGGGGAACGCAATGGGAAAAAGAGTGGAAGTTGTACATTTTTCAAAGCCAGAAAAGAGTTTATGATATGGGAAAGATAGACTTGTAGCACCAGGAAGGGTTATGTCTAGAAGCAGCCTGTCCACAGCTGTCCACCGAAAACCTCCCACCTCTGTTGTTGGGGAAAGTCTCCTAGCAGAGCCATGCCTAAGGTCAGGCTGCTGTTGCCATTGGTACCATTGTTTTGGGGCTGTGGATCACAGACACCACCTCCTGCTAGTTTCCTCTAAGATGTCAGCCTGTTCTGATGATGGTTTCACTAAATGCATTCAAAACCTCCCTAAAGTGTCATTTTAGAAGCAATGTTGTACATCACTGTTGGTTTTTGGTGTTGGTTTTTTGTTTGGTTGGTTTTTTTCTCTCTGCTGCAAAGATCCTGTTTGAACTTCTGTTGGATGGCTGAAGTACGTTATCTTCCTGAAGCTGAATTTATATTTTTTTTTCTTGGTAGCTCCATTTGTATGAAACAGACATAAAATATGATTTAACTAGATGTATGGAAATCTTGGATGCACCAGTCCATCTCCAGGAGATGTAATGGAAAGATACAGTCCTACCTATGTGTTTGAAAAGAGGAAAAAGTATCTTTTGCATATTAGCCTCCTTTTTGTCCTTTCTATTCCGTTCAAGTGAGAGAGTAAGCTCTTACACAAGGATTGGATCTGAAGCTTTAGAAAGGTTGTATGCCATTAGAAAGGTGTATTGTTCTAGATTAATCTTTGTTAGTAAATCACCACAGTTAAAGTGTCGTGCGTGGCTTGGCTGAGGTGCACAACACATGTCTGGTGACAGCCAGGCACTCAGTGGGAATTTGTTAAGCTGTAGGGTCCGGGTGGCTGTGGGGCTCCACTCTGAGGCCACCAGTGGCTTTATATAAATTTGCCTTGCAGCTCTTGTGGGTTTGTTTACCTTATTCTGACCTAAAAGTCACTATGTCACTTTTAAAGTGCAATGAAATCTTACGCGAATGTCAACTTCAGAAGCCAGCCCATCGCAACCTCCTTTGCAATCAAGGCCTTAATAAGATCCAGATATCTTTTGGTAAAGAAAAAGGATTTGCACTTGTGCTCTGCAAACCATAGCATGTAAATTGTTGTTGCAGTGCTACAAAGGAGCAGAAAAGAAACTGAAAAGCATAGAAGAATACCGTGTCAGTTTCTGAGAGCCTTTTCAGTCTGTTCCCGTGAAATCATTAGTGGAAAAACTACAATAGCTAATTATCTACATTCACAAACTAGGCTCGCAAAACTAGACTGACTTAGACTTCACACCAGAAATTGGAAAGAATGTTACAGTATAGGAACAAATCTTGGTAAGCGTTAAGATTCTTGAAAAGACATCCGGATTACTGTTATGAAATTGGAAACAACAGGAAGTATCTATTAGGGTAATTACATGGATACACCCTCCAAATGCCTATTACTAGGGTGTTAAGAAAATACTTTGAATCATTAAAAATTAACAACATATACCCGTTTTAAATTTCTGTGACTCATCTCAGTAAATGTCTTCCATCACTGTAGTTGCATAAATAAATACAAGAATCTTGGTGACCAAAGGAATGCCATGAAGAGAAATGGAGCAACTAAACATTTCTTCCATGCTAATAACCGAATGCTCCAGTGAGAGAACCTAATTGATAATACAACTGATGTAACTTTTATAGCACATTATAAATTGTAGCATGTATTTTAGATCACATTCTCATCTTTTCTGTACTTTCTTTTAATACGTGTATTGAAAGGACTGACAACTTTGTATACCTTTAAAAGGCTATTACTTTCAGTTTTCCTTACAAGGTATTTCAGATCTGTGGTTGTTACCATATCTAGGCAAAATGGGGAAGGAAATTCCATGGAAAGTGAGAGTACTAAAGAATCAGAAGGAGAAAACGTTGATAGAAAAATCTTACTGAAAGATCAGTTCAGTTACTCTTATAAGCTGTATTTTTCAAAAAGTGTTTGAGTATAAACTATAAATGCATTCTTAATTTTCAAGTTCACATCTTTTCATCCCATTGTTTAAACCTGGGGGAAGAGTAGAGCTAATATAAGTGGTCGCATTTAGGCACAAGTCCTTGGCTGAATTGGGGTCTTTGCTCTTAACTAAGGTCAGGTTAAGCTATTGAACAAATAAACAACCACACAACCAAAAAAAGAAAGCCCCCCCTATCAACACACATGTTTTTAAATGCTAAATTAAAAGTACTCCCTTGGATATGGAGCCAAAATTACTTGTATGCCATGTGTGAACATAGATAAATGGTTTTTGCTTGAACCATCTCACTTTGAAATGACAGACTTGTAATACCAAGCACAACCTTTCCTCCAGCTGAGGCTCCAATTGTGCAGCTGTCATTGAGCAGATCTTCTGGGTACAAATAATCTCAATGCAGGGATTTAAAAATAAAATAAAAAAAAAAAGCCTGTTCAAACTTGGCTTTCTTTGACTTCTAACTGAACTACTTAAGCAAGCCTTGCCTGTGGAAAAACATTCTGTGCAATTTCAAAGCAGAAAATTGAATTGCCAAGTATTGTGGAATAGACTCAGGCGAGCACCAAAAGTGAGTTCTGAAAACATTTGAAGAGCTTTATTTACCTTCACCTAAATGAGATTTGAATTCACATACTATTATGCTTATACACTGGAAATGCAGTTCTATTTTAAAATGTGAACAAGAGAGTGGTGGAAGAGACAAGATATGGCATGTTTCAATGCAGTGGTAAAAGACATGTAGCAGAGGCAAAAGCTAATTTCTTTTCATTACAGTGAAAATAGTTTAGGCCAAATCCAATTGCACTGTAGTGAAGGAAACGTTCCCCATTAACCTCTGAGCAGCTGGATTAAGCCTTTGACTAGTGTAACCAACTTCCTTCGTGGATCATATTCTACATCTCATCCTGTATGTTGTTAAGGTTTCTCAGCTGCGTACTGCTTTAAATAACATTGGTAGTGCTCAGCAGTTTGTCTATTTTTTTTTTTTCCTAAGCATGGGAGATGTCACCGAGACTGAGAAAGAGAAGAAATAACTCGCCACTGGGTAGAGCTTGGATCAGGGCATTGAAAAGCTGTTCTCTGAGTGCTGTGGGAATTAGATCCTTTTGTGCAAAATGTACACAGAGTCACTGGCTGAAATCGTTCAGACTGACCATGAACTTCTGAAAATCGGAATATCTTAATTCGTCATCAGGAATTCACATTACAACTCGTGACAGGTTTTGCATGTTTTCCATGTTTATAGAAACCAAGCGATATAACAGAAAAAACAGACGAGAAGTGCTGACTGACACAAAGACCTTAAATTTTGTTTATGTATCATGAATGTGACCTAAAAAAAGTTGCTTTGGCTAAAGGACACTGGATTTCTCGTAGACAAAAAGTACTTTCACAACAAAAATAGTTCTTATAACCCATTGCTGAGCAGTCATTAATTTTTACAAGTTCCTTCCTTTTTCCAGGTTCTAATTGGTGGCCTGTTGGGAGCCCTGAGAGCAGAACTGTCAAAGCAACCCCCTTCTTTACTTTTTTGTCACATTCCAATATAATTAGACAGATTATTATAGTAACAAACGCAGTACCAGCTGTTCGAAGCTTAATACTATTTAAGTATTACCATGCCTTTATTTTAAAGGTACCGAAACATATGGGAATCATAAGCTGGTTCTTTCTCTCCTTTCTCCGCTAAGCTAGACTTTTGTATTCAGATGCTAAACCTCTGTTTGAAGAAAGGGGGAAAAGGAATATTTCTCAAATACCCTGTAATAACTCCGACTCATCTGTCTCATCCATACAACTCCAATTCCCGTTTTTACTCCATCTTTTTACTGACATTATTTCTCTGGGCACAGAAGATTGACAATAATACAGAAACAGGTTGGTGCAGCTTTAGCAGCCGAAGACTCAATTAATGGCAATAAAAAGAGTAATAACAGTAAGAAAAGTTTTTGGAATGCTCTTTTCCTTGAAAAACTAGTTGAGGCAGCAGATGTATCCTTTCTAGATGGGGCTACATCACTGCCTGGGCGGCTACTGGAACTAATTTCTCTCCCAGCATTCAGATTTTCTACAGTGGAAGTTGCTGTCTGTTTTCAGATAAGATACTTATTTTTCTTAATTCTCTTGTATGTTTTAAAAGGAAAGCTTATATAAAAGGCTGAAAAGACAAGCAAGGAAAATACAGCAGTAAGTAATTTAAAGATATCAAAAAAATTACAGCCAAACTCACCCTGTGCAATATTACTCAGAAATCTGCAGAACGATTCCAGGGATTAAACTAACCACAGAACTTGCATTCTTGGTTATAGAGAGCTAGCTTTCTGCCAAAGTACTTTAAGACTTTGGCATCTTTTCCTTTCATGTAACCCGGAATCAGGTCCTATAGCTTTATCCTCTCTACTCAGAGCTCTGTTCAGTGAAATCCCTGGGCTTTGCTTGCCATGTTTATGACGGGTGGGAGGAATGTGCAGCGGGGAGGCTTGAAGGAAGAGTGAAGCCAAAGATAACAGCAAATTTGGTATTGCAGTATACGATCAGGTGCCTATGCTGTGCCCATCACTAGGGCATCTTGGTGTCTCACTGTGGCATAACAAAAGGTTGTATTTAGTGCCTGTCGGGCACGAGTCCTACTATTCCCGTTGTTCATAGCTCTGTGTTTTCTGCTGCATAAGAAGAGTGTGGGTTTTGTTGATTTATTCTCTTTACTGTCTATGTTCACGTATGCGCATTCACAAGCCAGCAAAAACATCTCTGCGCTTGGAACCAAGTGTCTGGGGCTGTCGGCAGAGGTTTTGTGGTGCAGGTTTGGCTGGGCCCCCAGGAAAGCTGTCCCCCTCCCCAGCGTGGGCTGCCAGTGGCTCAGCTCGCTGGGGCTGCCCGCACTGAGAACGGGCAGCAGGTGCAGCAGCCCCATCTCAGCCAGGTGTTCTGCGAGGTCTCCATAAGAGTTTATGGGTTCGAATTGGAGATTAAAATCTCATTGAATGACCTCTGTGTTTTGGTTTATTTTAAAGGATTGCGAAGCTCTGGCTGGTCTCCTTTTAATTATGGAATGAAAATAAGCCCTAGCTAAGCTCAGAAGTACCTGAATTCAGATTGTCTGGTGGGGATTACTTCCTGTAAATTCTAATTAAGGATGATTCCATCAACAAATGCTTTATAAATATTAGTAACAAAGCTGAAAGGGAAAGAAATTTAAGTTAGTAAAAAAATATTCTGGTTAACTTTTTTAGGAAAAACCTAGTTCATTGTGTGTCAGTGTTTTCAATAGGGCATTATGAATCAATACTTGGCTGCATAAAATATAAAGTGCTTTTTTCTTTTCCTTTTTTTTTTCTTCTTTTTTTTTTTTTTCTCTCCTCACCTCCTTACTACTTTAAGTTTTGAAAATGAATCCTTTCCAAGAGGCTGATCTTTTTTTGATGTTGAGCCAGTGGACAACTGAGCTATTTCACACTTGGGGAGCCAAATTTTGTCTCCTATCGCACATGTTCAAGCTTATATTTGGGCCTCAGATGTTTCAACAGAGACAAGATTACTGCAGGTACAGGGTGTAGAAATTTACACTGAAGCTTGTGTAGGTATGCTAGGGAGATAATACTTTCCAGGATGGGAAATCATTTCACCTTCAGTGAACAGTGTTGGAGAAATAAATCAGCTTAAAAAACTCCAACGGAATTAGAGAACAGAAGATGTGGTTTAATTGCTTAAGGGAAGGCTGAAGCAAACTTTAAAGTCATCCTCTTCTGTTTCCAAGCCCAACCAAGCCTCTGACATAAATCAGAGGAGCTTAAAGAGTGTTGAAGTTAATTCTGTGGTTCATCACTGTCCTGATGATGCCACTCCTTTGCTCTGGCCTGACCCTTCCTTGCCCCCAGAAGACGGTGATGCAGTGATCTTAGTACCATTTCAGGATGAAAGGTCTGACTCTCTTTCCACTGAGAAAGAAGTGAGGGAAGACAGTGGGTTGATTGTGGCCAGAGCCAGGCCAGTAGAGACTCTCCCAAAACACTGGACTTGTGACCCCTGTGAGATTAAGATAACTATCTGAAAATATGTATTTATTTCATATATATATATATACATATATGTATGCTATTGGATTTTTGCTGTGATTTGGATGCCTTTAACCTGCTGTTTGGCCCAAAGCGGTCTCTGTAATGGTAGTACTGCTGTGAGACATGGTTAGACAAACATGGCTGTCACTTTATGCTTAGCAGTTGCTCGTGCAGAGCCCTAAGCAAACAAAAACATTCTCCCGAGACGCTGAGGACACTGAGGTGACCCTTGTTCTCTCCTTGTATAAACTCCGACTCCCACAAGACAGCATTCAGCAATGAATAAATAGATGGACCTCAATGTAAAACTATCTGAATAATGGTGCCTTTGCCAGCTCAGTGTTTTCCTCTTTTTTTTTTCTTTTTTTTTTCCTTTTTTTTTTTTTTTTTTTCTGAAGCTTCCCTGCTAGGAACAAGATGGTCTCCTACTGGGATGATTAAAACCAGTTGGCTGACTCTCAAGTGAGCATACTATATCAAATAGCACAAGACATGAGATGCTCTAAGAAAGCTTTTTCTCATCTATTTGCTCTAAAATTGCACAAACTAAAAAGCAATCAAACAAAAAAAAAAATGTAACTCCCTCTCCCCAGCCATGTTTATCTTGAGAGAACCACATTGAAACACTTGAATTCTTTTGACACCCATCTTAAAACCGTGCTGCGGTCATTTTGGTTTGGCTTTTTAAAATTGTGCTAAAAGATAAACTGTGCATGGACTTTTGTTATTAAGAGTTAGAAATCTAAAGCAAAATATGTGGATTACTGAGATAGGATGATTTTCTCCAAGTGGACTAGAAGGATGATGGCACCAGAGAAGTACAAGATTTGATATTCAAAGATTTATTTACTTTCTTTAAGAAAAAAAAAAATCCTTATTCTGAGGGTATGGAAATATAGTCCTGCGCAAAATCCATGAAGGATGGTAGTTGGAGGATGTCATATCTGCCTATTAAAAATAAGCAGACTGCATGTTCTCCCTAGGATTTCCTTCTAGAGTTGTATTCTGACACCTTTTAGTGTGGAGTGGAAATCATATCCAGCTATTCAACGCTATAAATGCAAGGAGGTGAGATGCCGAGACAGAAGCATAAGACCATATGATTTGTGCAATTACTTTAATTAGGTTGCCTAATGTCTCCTTGTGAAGAAATCTTACAAAATAGAATCTGTACTTTTGAGCACGATAAAGCATAAAGCTTTTGGCATACCTGACCCTCACAGGAAACAAATTGTTTCCAGCTTGGTGCATTATACAAGAGTCACTCATACTTGTTGAGTATTTATCTGCATTTAGATGGCACAGATCATTTTATGGAAGATACCTGGGAACTTAATAGTATTCAGGTCATTTTCATAACAGAAGTTGCTATTTATCAATATGAACTGCTTAGAATTTCCCTTACTGGAAGATACCTGCTTTTATATCTGGATGATAAACCAGACAAATGGAGTTTAGATCATGAAAATACACCTAAGGCATTGGAACGTCCTTGACTGCAGGCTTATCACAACATATCCAGGGCACTGGAGGACACAACACGCAGGTTAGCATTACTGTGGCCAGGAAGAAAATACAAGTTGAGGTCTGTGCTGTTTAAATATTTATACCTCAAATCATCTGGTTAAGTTCAGTACGAACGCAACCTGCATCTTGAACCTTGCACCTGTTTTATTGGTGGATAACAGTTAATTTGAGAGTAAAATGTGAACTTTTAACTTTGCTTGGAATGAGCTCCAGTCAGAATTCAGAGATGTTGTTTTGTCTCCCTGTGTCTGAATGGTGTCAAAATATTGTTATGATCTTGATGATAAAATCTACTACGAAGCCATCATCAGACTTCTGAAGAGAAGCAGCAATGTAACTCTTCCATTTCAAAGGTATTTGGAATTTTCTGTGGATTAGCTTTGGTGCCACAGCTGTCTATTTAAAAGACCAGTATGGTTTATTCTCTGTGCTTCTTAGCATGAGACTGGCTCTTAACACAATATATTTTAACCATGAGAGGAAAGAAAAAGACCGCTTCTGCTAAGCCACAAACATTTAGTACAGAGATATGTTTTGTTTCAGCTTCCTTCAGCCACCCCAGACTATAATTTGCTTTGCTACAAGTTCTGTAGGACTATGCACAAAGTGTATATTTTTGGCTAGTTACTTCAAAACAATCTTTAAAGCTTATAGAAGGCAACTGTGAATTTTAATGAAGGAGACAACGACTTTACTTGCAAAAAATTTCAGTACGTGCCCAGTTAATGTTTCTGTCCAAAATATTAGGTGTGGCTAAGTTCAGCTCTAAAGGCCCATATAGACTTGGGGGGGGTGTAGGTGTGTGTGGGGGTGTGTGTGTGTAGCATTGCTACTTCACTTTTTCACAGAATAGTTGAGGTTGGATGGGACCTCTAGAGGTCTTCTGGTCCAACCCTCCAGCTCAAACAGTGTCACCTAGACCTGATTTCCCAGGACTATGTCCAGACAGCCTTTGAGTATCTCCAAGGTGAGAGACTCCGCAACCTCTCTGGGTAATGTAGACAAGGGCTTGGCCATCTTCACAGTAAAAAAAAGCATTTCCAGATTCACATCCTTTTTGGAATGTAATTATTCCATAAGGCATCAGTAAAAATTTTCATTGACTTTAGTGGCATCTATTGGGTAGACAGTAGGAGGGAGGGAGCAGCAAGGCTGCTGAGGGTAAGCACTCAACACCTTGAATGGCTTACCCTTCTCCTTAGGCTGCTGCATGGACTGAGAACCATCAGTGGCCTCCTCGATGAGCAAGGCTGTCTTGGCAATCCTAGCTCCCTCCTCTTTCCCCACCTGTATTCCTTTCCCATTACCAGGAAACAATGCTGACATTTTTGCACATGGATATGATATCCACTTTGCTGATTCATAGCATATATCCAGTGCTTATTACCTATTTCCAAAACTTCCCTTAGTTTGAAAACAAATTTGACATAAATCATGTAATGTGAGAAGAATGGTGCATGTGTTTGACCACCTTGGCAGGTAGAGAGCAGAGGTAAAGGGTGTCTCTCCTCCTTGGACTCTGTGCATTAATTTCTCTCTGTGCAAAAGTTGGGGGGAGGGAGGGAGAGTGATTTATACTCTAGTTTCACAGGCATAAGTAGTTAGATGGAAGACTTAAACTTATTAAAACATGCCTACTGTTGCAAAGCAACTGGAACACCTGTAAGAGTGGAAGAGTAGGTAACTTGACATTGATACTTACTTTGCATGACTCTGTGCAACGAAAAATAGTGAAATGCTCCTAGTGTCAGAAAGGGGCTGGATATGGTAAGCAGCTGGGAATCAAGCTTTGATCAGAAGTCAGCTGGCCACGTTTTTTTTTTTTTTTTTCATTGGTTGATTTTGTTTTGTAAAATGGGTCCTTCTGTTATACACTCAAGCACTTCCTTACTTTTAGAGAATGTGTCTGAGATGTCCATTGCAAAGCGTGCAGTGCATATCCAGAAGCAGCATCAGCAGTTCACGTCTACGGGAAATATTTTGGCAACTTGCCATTTTTTTTTCTTTTTTGCTCATGTATTTAATACCTTTCTTAATGTCCTGGCTTTCTGGATTAGCTGAGAGACCTAGCAAGTGGAAGCCAAAGAGCTCTGTGTGCATGCTCACGGGTGATAGGCACAAATTAGAAGGGCTGTGGGAAAGAAGCCCCCTGACGAGCAGCTGTTGTGCCATGTGCATGACTGCTGGGGAGGGGGAAGGCAGGTGGTTTTCTGATCAATAATGTTACACTGGTCAGAGCCATCTTGTGGATGCAGTTATGGATTATGTCCCTTTCACATGATATGAATTTATGCCTCTATCCCCACAGGAGGATTGGACTGCAGAGAATTATACTTGCATAGCTACAGTATGGTTCAAATTATCTGAGTAGACAAGACTTATTTCCAGTTTTTAATGAAACAATAGGGATAGATCCAAAGACTGTCAAATTTAACGGCAGGATTCCTGTGGGCTGCTTTCCATTTATTCAAGAGCCACCTAAGAGGGCACTTTACCCTCTAGAAAGAATTTTAAATATAATTTTCTGTGACTCGTGGGCTTATTTTTCCCTCCCAGGCTAGTGGAGAAGATCCTTATTATTGCTTTTGGGAGGTGGCTCAAACCCTGGTGTTGGATGTGATAGTAATTAGGAGATACATCACTTCAGCATTTCTTATTGTAAACATACATCACTAATACACCATTGTTATGAAATAAATATCTGATTTTCTGGAAATGTGGAACCATCCCACTTGTTTTAAGAACAGGAGGAAGGCAACCTTTCTTCAAGATTACAAAAATATGTCTCTTGCTGCTAAAAACATACTTTGTATTAAATTCTAGTCATTTGGTCTAGGCCCACGTATGTGTTGGCAAGAGTGTGCCTGACTGTTGGATGTACAGTGTTGGGAGATGGCAGAAATTCTGTGGGACTGATTAACAAAGATGGGCACAAGTTCTGGCTCTCTTTTAGAAGTAAAACCATCCTTTTCCCCGCTGGTCTTGTAGACTTTTGAAAAGCATCTATGGAGCTTGTCTGTATGCACTGTTTTGTGTTGCTTCTGTGCACCTTTAGAAATATCCTTCCTTGTTGTCTTCAGTGGAAGCAGGTATCTGTTGCTATTGCTTATACACTGTTTTCCTTCCATAATCTGATTTTCTGTTTCAAAACCCTTCTAGTGCAAATGCAATCATTGCCCCAGTCAGAAATCAATAGCCCTTTGCATTGGCATACAAGCTTACTTATGTGACTCTCTCTGGACTTTGGTGAGTTAGAAGTTTAAGCTACGATTTTCCTGATCCAAGACACAGACTACTTGAACCTATGTGTTTGTACCAGTTTTACTTGATGTAGTGTTTCCTCTTAGTTATTTTCCACCTTTGATTTCCTGCTTTTTGCTCATTTCAGTGCTAGCTATTGATGCAGCTATTATTTTTGAGCAGTAGGTCCCATGAACGAGGTTCTGCCTTCTGGCACAGCTGGTGGCTGACCTTCCCCTAGAAAATGGTCATTATAAAATAAAAGCATTTAGCAGAGATGAGTTTGAGGTGGTGTTGTTTTTTATAGCAATTTTAAAACTAAAATACTCTATTTGTTTGCTCAAAATATATTTTCATGGTTTCTTCTTTCCTACTACCTTTTATAAATCTATCTTTACTTGAAAAAATAGTCACAATTCAGGCAAAAGTGCACCTTGTTTTGTCCAACCAGATATTTAAGTTAAGTTGAGGCCAGAGGAATTGTTTTCAGAATTTCCTTTTATGAGAAATCAAATTTCTCTCAGTCTAAATCCACACAAATGGCCAGTGTCAAAATGGTTGAATTGACACACATGCCAACTTCCAGACGCTTTTCTCTGAAAGTCATTTGTCTGGTGCCATGGTGATCTTACTCCAACTGAGCCAACAGTCTAGCTGAGGTTATGCAGAGCCCAACATGTGAGGTAAATGGTACCCTCCACATGCAGGTGTTGCCATGACAGTAGTTGGGTCCCACAGCTTTGAGAAGGAGTGTTCAAAAGATGCACTTTCTCCAGCCTGGAGCACAGGTGAACTTAAGGATGGCCGTGGTCCGGGAAAGGTGATGTTTCAAGCCATCCTACAACAACCACTATACCACTTTCTGATCTCCTGCATCTTATTTGTTGGGAAGGCCGTAGTGCAAAACTGGAGTGCAAGACGCAGCTTACAAAACCCATGTAGTGTGCTGTGGTAAAGCTATAAGCAGGACACAGTTTCCTGCTTAGCAATAGCAGTTTACGGCAAAAAATTGAGCTGTTCTATCTTGGACTGTACCCCAACTGACTGTGGTCCTGGCTCCTGCATGATGTCTGAGAAACAGCATTTCTGGTTTGATCCTAGGTCTGCCTTGATTACTCCCTTTGTGTTTTATCTTGCATGGCTCTTTTGGGGGAGTAGGATGAAGCTCAAAAATGAGGAAAGAAGGCAAATTTATTCCTGCTTTAAAGTGATTCCAGACAGAACCCCCTGGGGAAGGGTGTATAGGGTGGCAGTGGCCTTTGGCAAAGAAAGTGTTTAAATGTAACCATGCTCTTTGCCATGCACTTTAAAATCAGACTCAAAGTGAGGGTTATCACTAACACTGTAAACAACTCACAGGCTTTCATGCTGCCTGATGAATTAGAAATTAGCTCTGCAGCCTGTCTCCTCCTCCTGTCCTCCTTGTCATACAAATATGGGAGGATCACAGGGAACAGAAGAACTAAATGTCCGAAAAAGCTGCTTCCTCTGAGGGGTAGCATATTGACAAAAGGTAGCAACTGAGATTTTTGTTGGAGCTGGAGAAGTTCATCTGCACCATACCAGGAACATACCACTATACTACTTGCTCTGTGGTAGATTCCACATATTCTACCAGAAACTTCACAAATAGGAGGGCCTCGCTTCTTCCAGAGAGCAATTAAAAAAAAAAAAAAACCACAAAAGAAAATTTTCACTCTAAAATGATAGCTCAGAAATGAACTGTGCTGTAATAAACTACAGAGGCATCTCAAAATGGTATTACATTATAGTGGGAGTTGTTTATTTTTAGGTCAGCCAGTCCCTCACTTGGTCTATCTATATGCCTTCTCATTAGCTCAGCTTTCACAGGAATTAGTAGTGCATAATTCATTGTTTACAATTAATTTTTGATATAATTTTCATACTGAATTTACTAGTTCACTGTTAAGATTTTTGAAGTGTAGGCTTGGAGCTCATTGCTTTTTGTTGTTGTTTCCTTACCAGCCATATTTATGAAGATAGTCTATTGGGAATGGGATATATATCTTTCAAATTTACAAACAGAAACTTTTGGGATCAACAGAAACTCTTTCCTGGAAGCATTCAGAGTAGGTGGCTAACTTGAATTCTTATCTTCCTGAGACCTGTATTTTACAGTGTGAGAAAAACCTGTGTTAAGACTATCTATTATTATTTTCTTGTTTCACATTCTCATTATGAAAGTATACATGCATCTTTACTGCATGCAACATTTAGCTCTTTGTCTGTTAAGTTTGGCTTTCCTTAGTGGTTCCTTTGTGCTCTTAAATCTCAGAAAGTGGACATGCATCAAGTTAAGCATGGGAGTCCTAGGTTCTTTTCTCCACTTGAACTGCCTCAGAACAACTACTTGGTGTTTAACAAAAAACATAATTCAACCTGACAGTCAAGCACCTGAAGTTGTTAAAATCCCTGTTCTGTGCAGTGTCTTGTCTTTATTGTGGTAGCATCTGTGTGCTCTCCACAGCTAGAAATGAACCAGAAGACTTCTGTTAGTCAATATAAAGTCAGTATAGTCAATAAAGTTTTCCAGAGAAATACAGTGCAAAACATAAATGCATAGGTAAACCCAAACTTAACCATGAAGGCTGTTACTGAGGGCCTCAGTATTTCTGAAGGAGCAACTTGAGAAAATCTCAAGTTTTGCATTTTTTGTTGAGATTGCCTATTTCTAATTCAGATTAATTCCAGATCCTTAAACTTGTATGGAAAGGACAAGAACTGGTGAGATTGGAGTCAGATAGTCACGATGGAGTCTCTGACCTGCCGTGGTCTATTACAGGCAATGTTGCCTGTGAGTCAGTGAGGAATGCCAGTCTCAAGCTTGTGGCCTCTCCTTGAGGATCTCTTGGTGCATGCCCTTAACCACTGGAGACTGCTCTGTGGCAACTGCCTCCCAGAAATTATATTTTCTTCTACTTGCAAATGCAACTCTTCTGGCATGTGCTTAATTCTGGCCAATAGTTTCTGTGCTATGTGCTGAGCTCAATCTGGCACCCATGAGTAGTGGTGATTAAACTCTGAAGAATTCCAGCAATATCCTTGAATCACCATTCAACCTTTTCTCCCATTTTCCCTGAGAGAGCAGTAAAGTAGTTGAGGAAACCGAGAAGGGCTTGAGGTTTCATTCCATCATTCTGTTGTGAAGCTGAACCAGAGTAAAGTGGGCATACAAATGACTGTGTCCTCCTCCTGTCAAGGGAGCAACGTTATCTATGCAATACTCAGCCACCATGAGTGGTGCAGGTGTGGTGTAGTGTGGGGATACCAGAGTAGTCCAAAACTGCCACTTGGTTTAAACATTTTGGTGGCAGTCTGTATCATCGCCCTTGGCAGTTTGTTCCAGTGATTAATTACTTTGTTGGCTGCCCAAATTCTAGTCTAAATTTAGATGGCAACTCTGCTGCTGCAGAAATTAAGCCAGCCCCAGGAGCTAGTCTCTGCCTCATGTTGCCTCATATTTTGTAATACATAGGAGCTACTCAGGATGAGGAAATTCATCAAAACCAGGCCTGGCTGTATATTCAGTCATATATGTAAGAGATTTGGTGTTTGGCATTCTCACTGTCCTCGAAAAGTGAAGAAAATACTTGCTCTCATTAAAATATACAACATGCTTATCAATTACTGCAGTTTAAAGTGAGTTGTTAACTTTCCCTGGGATCACAGAGGACTAACGTCATTCCCTGGACTGGTTTGAAGGGAATTATGAAAATTATATCTACAGAGCAGGAAGCAAAAAACAGGAGGTGATTCTGGCTTTACTGGGTTAGCTCCTGACATTGCTTCTTATTCAGGGATGCGTAAAATATTAATAAAATACAGTAAAATATTCATATTTCAATGATTATGAATCCCTTGTAAGTTTTGAGAGTTCTAGGCTGAAACACCTGGTAAAACTCACAAATCCTGCTTAATAGAAACAACTTGTTTTACTAGCAGCCAGTCCTTGGTAGGTTCATCAAAGAATAACTTCTTTTTTCTTCTCTGGTTCACTGTAATCACACAGGCAGAAAGATGGTTTGAGGTTCTGATAGTGCCATCTTGAACAAATTACCGATCTTTCCCTACTCCATAAGAAAAGACCACAGTGGTATTAGTGACATGCCACATAGACCAAAAACTGCTTTGACTAGATCTAAAGTTTGATACGTTTTGGCAAACCAGACATCTGCCTGAATGAACAGCAGAATTTATCTGTATGTGAACTTCCATTGGATAAGTGAAAAAGAATTTTGCAATGAGTTTTCCTTTTTCAAGAGATTTAAGATAACCAAGAGAAATTATCTCTTTATTTACTAGTATTGGAAAGAGCGCCTGAAAGTTTTTAGCATATAGTATATATTTACACTTTCATAACAGGTTTTTCCTCTTCCAGTGCTACACCATGCACCAGTACAGGTTGGGGGCTGACCTCTGTGGAAAAAGACCTGGAGGTCCTAATTGGACAACAGGATGACCATGAGCCAGCAATGTGCCCTTGTGGCCCAGAAGGCCAATGGCATCCTGGGGTGCATCAAGAACAGTGAGGCCAACAGGTCAAAGGAAGTTATCCTGCCCCTCTACTCTGCCCTGGTGAAGCCCCGTCTGGAGCACTGTGTCCAGTTCTGGGCCCCCCCAGTGCAAGAAGTACAGGGAACTGCTGGAGAGGGTACAGCAGAGGTTTATAAAGATGATTAGGGGCCTGGAAAGTCTCTCTTATGAGGAAAGGCTGAAAGACTTTGGTCTTTTTACTCTGGACAAGACTGAGGGGGGGATCTGATCGATGCTGATAAATACTTAAATGTTGGGTGTCAAGAGGATGGGGCCAGTCTTCTCAGTGGAGCCTGTGACAGGACAAGAGGTAATGGGCACAAACCTGAACATAGGATATTTCATCTAAACATGAGGAGGAACCTCTTTACTTTGAGTGTGGCAGAGCACTGCCCAGAGAGGTGTTGGAGTCTCTGTCTCTGGAGACATTCAAAACCAACCTGGACATATTCCTGTGCAACCTGCTATAGGTGCACCTGCTTTGGCAGGAGGGTTGGACTAGATGATCTCCAGAGGTCTTTTCCAACCCCATATCATTCTGTGATTAGTATTAACTGAAAAACCTGATTCTGAGTTTTGAGGCTAGTAATACACATTATACCAGTTCAACAAAACAAAGGGTTTACCTGGAAACCTTTCTTATTATTCCAGACCACAAATTTACCTCATTAATAAAGGTTTTATAAGATCATGGAAAATTTTGGGCTTTTCAGAAAAACCGGCTTACTTTATAGAGTTATAAAGTTAAGAATTTACTATTACTTTAATATTCTGTGAAAGTAACATCAAGATTCACACCAGACTAAGAGTTAAATATTGCTTTTGTTTATAAAATGGAGAAATTAATGCTTGGAGGCTTTTAGTCAATGAATGCATGTTTAGGATTAGTGTGGAGTATGTATATATGTGTATGTATATATATATTTAAAATTATTATTCCAAACGACGTTTTTGAATCGCATTGATATATTAACAACCGATTTTCTGACTCCAGGGTTAGTTTTGATGACATCATTGAGGAAAGTTACAAAAACCAGAAATTGTGGAAACTTCTCTGAAAGACAGCTAAACACATACGAGGAATTCATAGTTCTGTAATGCCATCAATTTACATATACAGGAAGCTTACAGCTAGAACAATAGTATAGTAAATAGTATTACTGTATACAAAGACTTTCTTACAAGGATCAAATTGTAATACTGTTTCTTGACAAATGGGAACTCTGTAGTTTTCATTCACTCAAACTTTACACACTCTATCATTTACTTATCTTACTTTCAATAAATTTAACCCTGAGAATGTTTTAAAATAAACTGAAACATTCATGTAGCAAAGTTACTCTCAGATCACACAATCTATTAAAAAGCCATACGTATTCAGCAAACTGAAGCATTTTTAAGAAGTTTGTATTAGGTAACCACACAGTGTTTGAGAGGTTTTTTCTTTTTTCTTGAACCACTAGGCTCACATCATGTAGTGATATTGTTCTTGGACAACTCCAGTTCTTCCAAGAGTTGCCCTGAGTATGAGTTCCTTGATAGCAGTAGGACACCAGTAGTGAAACTCCCCAGTAGTCCTATGCAGCAAATGGGTGATGTGGATTGGAATGGCTCTCAGAATAAAAATAATTGATTTATTGTTGGGTTTGCCTATACAATGGAAGTATCTTGCAGACTCCAGAAATTATTCTCTCATTTATACTTTACAGGGATTTATTTTTCATTTCTCCTTTATAGTAATTGCCTCTTTGATCACCTACTTAAAAAGTAAGATAGGTCAGTGACACTTTGGGTTAAAATGATTCAAACCAGAAGAAAAATAGGAAAATAAGTATTTGGAGCGGCTTCTTTTGTGCTTGTGAAGACTTAGGACTCGTATACATGGATGCTTACGCGACTCAGAATAGGTCATTTCATGTTACCAGATGTGTTAAAATAACAATCTCAAAGATGTTTATTTAAGAATCAAAGTTAGTTCATTATTTTGAGTTTACTTTAGTAAGTAAGTAGGCCTTTAAGCAAGCTAGTCTGCTTATTTTGACTGAAGTATCCAACTTTCCCCTCTCCTTGTGAGAGAACGGAGGGTAATCATGCTGCAGCAATGCCAAGCAAGGTCACCAATACACTTTCAGAAGGACTTCGATATTTAGAATATCTTGGAATACAAGTTGAGCCAATGTTTACTTTCTACTTTAAAAGTGCCTGTCCTCAAACACCAGATACTTACACAAATGATTATAAATACAGAAAAAATATAAATAGTGACAAAGCCTTTCAGATTAAGCCAGATTCCAAAACATAAGTAACCAGCAAGAAGATAAATGTCTTCCAGCAGTGGTAAGATTTGCCTTGTTTCCATGCAATTTTCTCCTTACCGAGAATTTCATCAGGTAAAGATGTTTTACAGGGTTTCTTGAAAGTTAGCAGATTTTGGTCTGGGTCTGAGGAGGGGACGGGTAGATGGAAACATCACCCCACAGTTCTGCCTTTGCAACTGGTAACCTGACAGCAAACCTGTGGGTTTGAACTGTAGCAGTAACTCAAAGATAATTTCTCAGGCTGCTGTGTTTCAGACCATTTGTGGTCACAGAAGGCAGAACTGGCAAATCACATATGTGGAGTATGCTTTTGTCTCCTAGAATTTCTGCCTGCATCAGCCTTGCCTTCCTGTGTATTTAGGAGAGAGTCCTCCAGATGTGACTTGAAGCATTTATACTGTGAGGTTACCTCTCACTATTGTCATAGGAGAGAGCCAATGCTCAGGTGACAAAGTTAGAAGGTGCAAGAACAGCCTTCAATATGAATCACCAACCCCAGTGTGAACAACTTGATGCAAGTCATATGAAATATATCCTTCAGCACTGACTTTTTCTCCCAGTTTCCATGGAGATGGATGATCTGACTTCTCATTGCTAACTACAACTTCTCTGGAGAGGGAGGAACACAAACAAAATGAGCAATAACATTGATCAATATATTTTTTTACTTAATATAAGAGATATGTCCCTTCTTGAGACACAGTCAAGAGATCACATTGATGATAAGCCAATTCTGGCAATATTTATTTTTCATAATTCTGGAGTTGCAGCAAAGGAATAACTCTGTGTATCTGTCTTTTCATGAAATAAAGTTACAAATTATGTTTGTGTCCAGTGACATCAATGACATTGCTCACAATAAAGTGGGAAAACTCCACTAGCATCAGAACAGCCAGGTTTTTCACAAACTATGACTGAAATATTTTCTTGCAATGAACCAGAGGACGAAAACAAGCATTGCCCTAGAGTCTCTTAGACCTCAAGCAAATAATAATAAAACCTATTTGAGTTAATTGGATGAGCTGTGGCTGAACTGAAAACTCTCTCAGTTGTGGAAGGATTGAAATCAGAGAAAGTCTCTTACTCACTTTCTCAGCAGTTGACTTGCTAGTGCACATGTTGTTGCTATTCAGTAATAATCCACAGCAAAAATACCCTTTATGATTGCCAGCTGAATGAAATGTAGATGTGCATTATAGTTAGTCTTTTGATGCTGGGTTTCTTGTTCCTTCTTAGTAAGTGGTGTTTTACTTTTCTCACTTATCCAAGTCATGAAGAGTTTTTATGACTGTGTTTGGAGTAGGCATCATTTTGGACAGCAATGAGTAAATAATGTAATTCATCTCATACCACTGCCGGTAAGACAGTCTTAATCTTTTGTGTCACTTGTGGCAATCAAAATGGATTTATTAAGTTCAGAGTTCTAGGATATAATTCATTTTAGTTGTTTTTCTGTTCTTCTAAAATTTGTTATTCAGTTGCCACAAGTCTACTGGAGTTTGCAGAAGTGTCTTTTCTCAGTACGTGATAAAGTTGAGAAGCTTTGGTAAAAATAGTGGGTTTTTTCTGATGTAAGTTCCTGATCTTGGAATACAAGAATTAGACATGCAGAAAATGGATTAACAGGCTGAATTCAGGTAAAAAGCTAACACAAAATGAAATTTCCTTGTTTATAAACTGAAGTACAAGTAAAGCAAACTTGGGACAAAATGTGCGCTTAGTTTTTGCCAAAATTTCTCCAAATGACAAACCAGCCAGCTTGACCTGTGAATTCTGGAGGAAAGCCAAGGTTCTGCAACCTCATTACATACTACTACAACTTTTTCATCCTGCTATCACCTATAGCAATGTGGCATGTTCATGCCTGCAAGGTTAGCAGGAGAGGTTGTCTATTTTTATTGTTATGTAGTGTTAACCAAGACACAAGCATCTTTGCCCAACTATTTTTTTTTCCCTTGGTTCATTCAGTGCACGGAGGTGGTGCTGATTCTTCAGGTGGAGGAAAGAGATCAAGAGGGGAAAGGCAAGGGTGTTTTTAACTGCATCAGGAAGATGAGTTGGATGAGGGAAAAAACCCCTCACTTTCTTGGGACAAGGATAGAAAGAGTTTCTTTGCCAGCCAGTGAGATCATTTGTCTGTTGTGAGCCTATATCTACTTGAAGATATGCACCTTGCTCTGTTTCCAGAATGTCCTGGAAAAAAGAAAAACTAATCGCACACTTAATTTTCACTATTCCTGACACACTACTCCCATGTTGTGTGAAATCAAAATTTTTCAACTAGGGCAAGGCATGAATTCAACCTTCAGGAGTAGGTACCTGACAAATCTGAAGCCTTAACAAAGAACGAGGAGGAGAGAAGGGGCCCTGATATATTCAAGTTCAATAGAGAATTTGACCATATGTAGCAGCTAGACAACCTATTATTTTTTACATGTGGACAGCCCCAGAAGTGTCCAGAAATAATAGTGCAGCTTGGGCATTCAATGAGTATGAAAAATTTTTACCCAAAACAATAAAGAGGGAGGGGAAAGATACAAGTCTTTTAAAATGAGGTTTTGCATTAAAATACTGTCACAAATAGCTACTGCATGGCAGTGGTGATAAACTAATGCTAGGGAACAGCAATTATGAATATCACAATAACTTCTGACAGGTGCCAAATGAAATCTCTAAATCAACACCTGCCTTCAGGGCCTACATATTCCTAAAGGAATATTCCCTCTTCTGCTCTTATCTCCTGCTCCATCCTCTTCTACCTGCCAACAGCTGTAAAGGCTGGTGAGCTGCCTAGAAGGCTCTGTGCAGTCTAAATTAAAGAAGCATGTTAATTTGTGAAGACTTCTTCAGACCTCTAGTAGGTGGTGGATATGCCATAATTCTGCCTCATTCATGTTCTTCTTGTGAAAAGATCTCCTTTCAAAACATACTTATATTGAGATACATCTGATAGGCCAAGGTTTATTTTTCTGTTCTCAGGGTTAACTCTCTGTTGTCTGATCAGATGCTGGCAATATGATATTATTTTATATTATTTATTTTTTCTGGCACATGATTCTATGAACAGTATTGGTATGAAGTAGTTTCACAAAGGCAAGGATAGGTGCTCTCATTTTGGAGAATATGTCTGGAGCCAGAGAAGGTGCAGCTAGGATGGGAATGACAGTCCTTAGTGAGCAAGAAGTCCTCTGGGCACAATTTAGAGCAGCCTTGACACTATTCTAACCTGTAGTATGGGAAGGTAAAATATCTTCCAGCTGCCTGCTGGATCTGGAAGCAAGAAACATCAGCAGCCTTGCCCTGTGAGGCCCTGCAGACACTATGTGCAGTAGCAGAGAGAGCTGTTTAATTTTAAAGGAATAAAATCTGGGAATTTTTTAGAAAAGTTTCAGAAATGAATTGCTTTGGGTTCTGAGGTTCAGAAGAAAGCAAGAGATGGAAACTCTTTGGGAAAGGAAAAAAAAAAAAAAAAAGGAAAAGAGATCGTGTGAGCCTCAGTTTAGCTTTCCAAAATGTCAGAGTCTGCCAGGGAGGTCTATGCAGGATTGCAGACCCAAGGGAACAACAAACCCAGTTGGCTTAAACTGGCTTTCCTGCCAGCTCACTAAGACAAGTGGGAAGTCCGAGGTTTGTAATCTCCTTTTAAGTTTTCTCTGGACTTAAGTTGCTTAGAGTTTGTTTGCTTGTTCCCTTCCCCCCACCTCCCTGCCATTTAATAGGAAAACCAAGGATAAAATGTTAAGTCTTTCCTCTCTTATTAAAATACCCCAAAACAAGTACAGAACAGAGCGGAGAGAAATAACCCCAGTGACCACTAGCCAAAACTCACAAGTAGTATGTGCATATCTGAAATAGTTGGTGCACTCGCATAGGAAATCGCTGGATATTTTACACCTCTTGCAGCGGTTTAGTAACTGGCTGTGGAAGCTCATTCCCCACTTGAGAAAGTCATGAATTATACAGTTTTTACATCTGTTGAGCATGTTGTGCTTCTCAATCATCCAACTATACTGAGCCCTAAGTTTTCAGCCTTCACAATGAGATCACTGTTTTCAAGCACGTTCTAGTGGCATTTTGTCAAGCCATGTGTGTTTTCAGGATGGGGGCAGGGAGGGAGGAACAAAAGTATGCTGCTGTTTCACAGGATTACAATCTACTTTTCAGCCTACATAAAACTGAGAATGACCCATCAACAAGAAATATTCTTTGTTTACTACTTGTTCTCCTCCTTGAAATGGTCTGACTGTTCTTAGGAAGAAGAGTATAAAAGTGAGGAATGTATGTTTTTTACTTTGAATTTCAATACCCAATATCCATAAAACCCCCCAAAACCCACACAAAACAAAAAAAAAACCCAACCAGAAACCCCCAAAACTAACAAAACAAAGCAACAAAACTTCAGTCATCCTTAATCTTCCCCTTAATGTATTTATTTCACCATGTGAAGACTCATTTTTCTTTGTCTGTGTGGTGTTTTGAATGAAGCTCTGCTATTAAACAGAGGCTGACCATGTGAACCCTATCATTGAGATTAAAGAAGATATAGTATTTTAATTTTGCTTAGGCACAGGCATGAAGAAATTGCATCCACTAATTAGCAGATTTTAAATCAAAGTACCCCATGTTCATAATAGCAGGAGGCGGATTCCATAGAACTAAGAATAAATAACTTGGGAAGGGGAGAAAAGGGGAAACCTTTGTAGAAATTATCCATGGATAATCTACTGCAGTGGAGATAAACAGAGAAATTAATACGTTTATCTTGAGTCACCCAGGACTCATTGAGATCCCTCCGGGCTGAACAATTCTCAGGCAGATAATAATTCCTTGCACAGACTGTGTTTGATCATTGTCATTAAAGATTTCTTTTTATTTCTGGAGACAGTCACTCATCACTTAAACAGGTTAGCCATGGTAACACTTCCACTGGCCAAAATTCAGATCCAGAGAACATAAAAGCAATATATGTGACGAATGTTGACTACTCAATGCATTAAGAGTAGCTTAATGCTCTATGTAGCTTTTGTACTGGCTTCTTGGTTTTGGACTAAAATCCACTTGCTTGTATGGTTTACACCATTTGACAAAGAGAAATGGGCATTCCCATTTAAGTAGATAACAAACATGGCACTGAAAATTATAGTTGTATCAAAACCACTTCTGTGTTCTTGCTGAGAAACAAAGCGATGCAGAGAAAACCCCTCTAAAAGCAAGACTCTTCTAAAGCACTTAAACACTTGGTGCTTAATTCAGGTAGTCTAAGTGACTGTAATTCATGTGTTTTCCCAGCCCTGTGGGCGCGTAGGGCCAGCTGGGGCCAGCTGGGCTGTGGGTGTGTGAGGAAGGAAAAGCTACAGGGCTCCCGCCTGTGTCCTGGGACAGATGTCAGACCTGGCTGCAGCACATGCTTTCCCCACCACCCAGGGCTGTGCAGGGGGGCGGGCAGGGAAAAAAGTGGGTCAAGCAGGAGCCAAGAACTCTGTTAATGCAGCCCTACTTACCCACTAAGCTGCGGTGCCCACTGCTTCTCCTTGGTCCCCAAGCATGCCCTAAGCCCCCTCTTGAAAATGCCCAGATTGGCTGCAGCTGCCACTTTGTGGCCTTGTAGAAATGCCCAGAAAAGTGCCTTGGCTCAAGGACTAATCTTGACAGAGAGATCTAGCTGAAGTTAGACTGAGGGGAATTTGCATCACCAGCTAAACCTGAAATTTCAGCAGTTTTCTCTGTTAGGCTCAGGATAAGCCACCCTACCTGTGGCACACTACTCAGTTTCAGAGAAACTGAACCGTCCATGTCTACTATCCACTTATTTTTCTCTTTTTCCTTTTTTTTTTTTTAATCTTTTAATCTCTTTTTATCTTTTTCCTCTCTTCTTTTCCCTCTCTCTGTTTTTTTTTTCTTCTTTTTTTTTTTTTTCAGTAGCATATTCTAGCTAAACTCAGCAACATCTCAGTGACCTTTTTAAGAAGGCCAAAGATGGGTTGTCTTTACCCTGCTCTGGGATGCTGGGATGTGATTATATCTGTTCTGGTGGTAATCAATGCTGTTTAGCTGACAAGCCCCTTCAACAGGCTGGGCTCCAGGTTTGACACTACAACTGCCAGCCCCTAGCAGGGGCTCTGGGCTGCATGGTTCTGACATGGCCCCCACGTGGGGATGGCTCTAAAAGCAGGGCACTCTGATTCACATAGGGTGCTAGTAACCACGTTGTTGATTCATGGCCACCTAAAACTATTTTTGCCTACAGAGTGAGAGAGCCCACAGCAGTGGTTTCTACAGATGTGCTAGAGTGGGGACTTGTTACCACCCAGTAATGTGCCCGTGGAAGCAAAAGCTAGGCAAAGGCATAGGAAAAATTCCTCTTTGGGCACAATCGTGGTTAAAATTCATAAACATTTTTTGCAGGTTTGCCTACCTGCAGCTATAGCTTATAGTTTGATTAAATAAGCAAATCCCTTTCCATATAGACTGAGACAAGGCTGAGGTCTCTGCTGGTTCCAACTGCTACAGCTAAGTGTCCTCATACAAATAAGTATTTAGCTTTTGGCTACATAAGCTCACTATGGGATTCTGATTAAACTTTAACATCTGTGGTGCCTCTGCCTTTTCTCTTTAGATCATAACATTCAGTGTTTCCATTATATATATGGACAATAGCCTGACCTTGGTATGATTTCTTTAGCCTATCACAAAACATGTTATGTAGCCAGTTTTGCCAGGATGCAGAAATACTATTAAAAATAGGGGAAAACTAGTCTGTGACGAGTATGCTACTTGGCATTTAACAACTGAATATAAACTGATGTGCAAAAATGAAAGCTGGCTGGAAAAAAAGCATCTGAAAGGGGATGAAGCTCATCAAAGAAAATGTTCACTGTAAATAACTAAACGACATTTTGATTTTGTGGTATTTACACTGATCTCAGTCACGACAGGAGTTAAGAAGAAGGATGAAGGCTTGAGGTGGGGGGGGAGCCTATGGGCTAATATTAGCTGCACTGTTTTGTTTCAGGACACTGTCACAAAGAAGATGAGAAGCTAAAGCATCTTTGGTATTACCACTTGCATGTTAAATGGGATTCCCTCCTTGAAGATATTTTTTGCATTGTCAGAGGAAGGAAACAGCAGCTGCGAAGTCGGGCTCCTCTCATGCCGACCGCAGAGCCTGCCCCACCCCCCTGGAAATCTATGCCAGATGCAGGAAAGAATGAGCAAGGTTTTCAAAGTGGACACTCAGCATATGGGAGGGAATATTTTAGCAACTAGAAAGCCTTGGATAATTTCAACAACTCCCAGTACTTGAAGCGGTTCTTTAAGAAAATCCGCTCTGAGGCTCTCAATGGTGTAAAATAAAGAGCTATACGTCTTCCTCCCGTCTACGGGGAAACCAAGTTTAAAACCAGCCTGCTGAAAGCCTCTTTTCATATGTTGTCTCTGTGCTTGATGTGAAGCAGAAGTAGTTTAAATGCTGGTTTTGGAGGAACAGTAAGCTGAGGTGATGAGGTACCTATGAGAAAGCAAAGTTCTTTGACTGGTCTCTGAGGCAGCTAGGCCTTTTCTAGCTCTCTGCCTCTGGAATGTACTTCGACCTCTCAGCCCAAAGCCATAGCTGTTATAACTGAGGTTGACGAGAAAATGGTAAGCATTTTCTATGTAAAATAAAAACTCAATATATGTTTTGTTTAAAAACATTATCAGAAAGGTTCAACTGAAACAGCTGAGGACCCCGAAGTCCAGCTTTATTCTCCAATTTTTTGAAATGTTTTGATAAAATCTTGGCTTTTAGAAACACATATGAAATATTTTGGGCTCACTTAGCTATCGACAAAGAAGAAAAACCTGAACAAAATGCAATGTCTCCAAAAGTATCCGTTTCTGGAGAGGCCTTTGCCTTCTTTTGCCGAAAAAAGTTTTGATTGAAAAAATGTGATGATCTACATTATTGTGCTAAGTACAGAAAGTTAATACAGGACATCTCAGCTCTGCCATGACCACTCCTAGTGAATGAGTTTGTTCTGTCCTCCACTTCACAACGTGAAAAACCACCATGTGAACAGAGCTTTGGGTGAGCCAGACAGCCAGCATTAGATACAAGGTGAAATGAAACAGGTGTGTAAGGAGCATAAGAATGAGGGCAGATGCTGGAATAAGGTTGGATCTGCTGAGAAAGAAGATTATTCTTCAGCTAGGAAGTAAATTACAGGTAGAAAGGAGAGATAAAACGAGGTCATACGCTTAAAGGAAAATGTGTGCTTGCCGATTCCTGTACTTCAGTAATAGACTTGTGTTCTCTGGTCCTCCACCACAGCCATCTTTTTAGTGTCCTAATTTCTTGACTCACTAACTGATAAACAATTTCAGTGACATGGTACTAGGGATGTTTTCTGAAGAGCTTTTCATATTTTCTATCTTCCAGTGTTGAAGCAAATTGCAGTTATTTAGGCACAGCTGCTGCCTGCTCCAAGCATGCTTATGGTGTCAAGGTAGGCTGTATGTTCAAATCTGAAGGTCAGGTCACAGAGCTCCTGCCATCAGTAATACGCTTGTTTTTCTCTTGTACAATGTGCACCTTATTCTTCTTCATGAACAATGGATTGAAGCTATACCCTTATTTCAATTTACGTCAGCAATGGATGTAAGTGGAAATATTATAGTTCATTCTAAGTGGGGACATTTATTCTTATATTTGGTGTTGTCTGTCTATCATGGATATAGTTAATATCTGAGCTGCAGACAATATAGAAAATTATATTAGGAATAACTCCTTTCTTGTGTTTCCCAGCTGGAAGAAATAAATCTTTTTCTATAAGCCAAGCCCAGGCATTCCCAGGCACTCAGAGTCAGGAGGGTGCTGCAGCTCTCTGGTTGCAGAATGGGTCTTGGTAGGAAAATTCTGCTTTGCTTTTCATATGCAGAAAGGACAAGGACTGCGTTTTTGAAACCTACCCAAGCTAAACTCTATGTTAGTAACTCTTGCTCAAGTAGTTCACAGCAGAGTTCAAATGCAGTGCTCAACAAACATTGGCTTTGGTGCTGTAGTCTGCCGACTGAGAATTCCACTTCCAACAGTCATTTAAACACAAACTTAAATAAAGACAGCCTTTTAATGCAATACAAAGATGCACAGACCATTACTATTATGACAGAAAATTAGGTGCAGTCTGGGAAAAATTGTTAGATTATCCTTGATTAGAATATATGTTTAGATGCATTAGTGGGTATTAAGCATTCAAACTGGTCTGCTAAGTCACACTCTTCTTTCTAAGTCACACTCTTCTTTTTTGCTATAGGTTATTTCCAATTCAGGTTGTATTCAGTGTGGAATTTCTCAGCACCTTCTGCGTTTTAGATCATTCTTGGTCTTTTTTTTTTTTTCCCCTGCAGAGTTTTCAGCCTGCAAGGTCTAGAAACCAGAATTAAACCTAGCAAAACTCTTCGAGGTAGTGGAAATAGTGCAGTAACATAATGGTACAGCTTGTCATGTCTTAACGTTGTATTTCTCTAGGTCTTGCTTACTTGACCCTGAGTGCCTCAGGATGAGTCACTAATGGCATTAAAATTTAAGCTAGGTGAGATCTAGATGTAAAGAATGGATTTTGACCAATAAGATCAAAATATAGATGATTCCATTAAAAAAAGAAAAACAACCCCAGAGAAGGAACTGTTTCTCTTTATTTTTAGTTTATTTGAGTTTTCTCTTTTTTTTTCCCCTTAGTCCCTTAGTTTTAAGTTCAAAAATTTAATACCTTTTGCAGAAAAAAAAAAAGCACAGTATTACAATAGCAAAAACACCATGTCTTTTATAATGGAACACCTATTCAGGATATCAGTGGGTTAGATGAGCCTTTCATAAAAGTGTAACAAAAAAGGGGAGAATGGTGCTTATCATTTATAGGAACACCTCTCAGATAAATTACAAATAAGGGCAACTCTGATACTGCATTCCATTTCAATCACTTCTACCAAATATATAGGAAAGGATGTTGAGCATGCTCATGATCTGGATTAAATCAGGAAGGTCATCTAAAGACAGATTTAGATCTAAAGAAAACTGTGACTTGATAAATTCACTTTAATCTGGCCTGTGATACAGGAACAGCTTTGTAAGAATGTAATTTGAGGGACTTCTGAATGCTGCAGCTCAGAAAATAAACTTTGGGGTTTTTTTTTCCTGGTGAGAGGAGTGCCCCTCTTTATCATATTATTTAAAAGAAAAATTGCATTGCAAAACAAAGTAGGTTCATAGAATCATAGAATCATCTGGGCCGGAAGGGACCTCCAAAGGTCATCTAGTCTGACCCCCCTGCAGTCACAGGGACACCGCCAACTAGACCAGGTTGTCCATGGCCTCGTTGGGCCTCACCTTGAATGTCTCCAGGGAAGGGGCCTCAACCACCTCCCTGGACAACCTGTTCCAGTGCTCCACCACCCTCATTGGAAAGAACTTGTTCCTAATGTCTAATCTAAATCTGCTCTTCTCCAGTTTAAACTCGGAGTAGATAATTTCCATTAAAACTATTAATGGAAAAACTACCATTTCTATATTCTTCCTCCATTCTCTTCTGCCTTCAAAAGAAAAGAATATCCCACTAACACGATGTTAAAGCAATTTTCCAGGAAGAAAATGATTCTGCATGAAATGTGGCCTTGCATTGCTTTTAATGTGAAATTGCATGGAGTCATGGCAGGGACAGAGGAGAGACAGTGAATTCAGCAGATTTTATTCTTGTATTGGCCTGTAGTGATATTTTCCATAAAGTGAAAGGGCTGGAAATTTTTGCGTGTGATACTACAAAACCAAGAACACATTCAAGTAAAAACAAATCAGAACCAAAACCCAAATCCCCTAATAAGCCAAAAGAGTTCTTTCAGTCTTCAGTGGGAAGAAAGCTGAGCATCATACTCTGGTTTGGGATTTTACTCAATTTATGCGTGATTTTTCCTGTCTGCCTTCCTCTTCCCTCCAAGTCTCTCCTTCCAGGATACTTGAAGAACATGAAGAATCGGGCCAGGTGGAAGGCAGATTACTTCTTCACATTCTGCATAGAGTTACTCCTCTGTGTAACTCTTTTGTGTGTTACAAAATTAACCTTCAGGAGGTGAGCTGAGCTATCTCTATAATCCCTTCATGGCACTGGAATTGTCCAGATGGAGCTGTCTAGTGGTCAAGATCTTGCTATCAACTAATTCCCCCTACTTTAAAATACTTCCAGCGTTCCTTTTTCTACATCCGTGTTAACACCCCAAGTATAATTTCTGGGTGAGGTTTAGTGCTCAAGTCTCTTTTACTATAACTGCTCTTCAGTGAGTTGGCCTCAGCGTGTCACAAGCATAAACTGAAGAGCTGCTATGAATAAGATGCTTTTCCAGAATAAGGGCTTTCCATTAACATTCAGAACAGACTTTCTAACTAGCCTCTGTAATTATTGTCTAAGCACAAATAGATTACCTTATAAAATTGTGAAAATCATGAATATAATGAATTTTTGTCCCATACTATACTGTCAAATCAGTCATGCAAGTAATACTGAAGTTGTGCACCCAGACCTGTAGGAAGTTTGGAGCACAAACTGGATCAAGCTTACTTGCTTGGATTTAGGTTATCTTTTCTTTCTATTCTTTTGGACTCACACATGTTCTCACGTAAGCCATATGAGTACAGTAAAACAGAGCCAAAAAATAAAGTAGTCTGCCATTTTTTTCTGCCAAAATCTAAAATGTTCAGTCATCCACATGCTTACCCAAGATGCCTTTAGTTTAGGCCTACATAGTAGTAATAACATCTCTCATAGATAATTCATCCTTGAGGATATTGAAACTAAAGCTTGCCCAAAGAGACCATTTCAGTGAATGAAAAGTTATGGGGTTGATTTAGGAATTAGGTAATGCAAAGCCAAATAAGCTTTTGAATTAGGTTATTCAAAGCACGTAATGAGTTGCTCATTGTTGTCCTTTATCATTTAAGCAGCAGTGAATCTATGAACAGTAATAATATTAAGTATTCAGTCTGGCTTTAATTGTGTTTCCAAAGTTGCAAGCAAACTCAAACAAACTCAGTTTTAGATGTGTCAGTATTTGCATTTTGCCTGTCTAAGAGCTGTAGACATCTGCATAACTAAATGCTAACATTCTGTTGTTGGAATTAAACATCTTCATCAATCTGCTGACATACTCTGCTGTCACATTTTGCTTGTAATCACCCTGATAGCTCTTCTGAGGAAGACTCCTCCAGCAAGAACATGGGAACATTAATATCTCACAGAGTATCCTCACATTCTCTCTGTTGAAGTCCTAATTGATAATCACTAGGAAAAGCACCAAATACAGATAAGTCCATAGATCTACCCATTATCTAAAACAGTCTGAGGCTACCAGAGGGTTTCTGCAGGCTTCATCAGGCCCTAGATTATGCTTTGGTCAAGTAGGCTTTGATCTCAAAAAAGGTTAATATCAGTAAAAACTGTACTGTACATGAGCTATTCTTTAGCTATATATAGCAATGTCTTTGTCTGATGAGTGTTGGTGGGCAAGGTGGACATTATAGCTGTCTGCTTCTTGGGACAATTGAAAGCCATAGTAAGATAATTTTCTGAAGTATACAGAAAAGATGTGCTTCTTAACACCCTTGTTGACTGCACTGTAACTAATACATTTTAATTTGGCAACAAATAAGTTGTTTGCTCCCAGTGTATTCATCTGTCAACAATATCTCAACAGCAGCAGATGCATCAAGCTGATTCTTTTTTTTTTCATGGCAAATGTGTATTGAAAAGGAGGAAAAAGAAAACCACCACAAAACAGTTACCTTTGTTAAGATTGGATTTGCTGATAGGTGTAACTCGATAATCAATAACAACAGAAAACACCGGGTGGGGTAAAAGCGTGACGCATATCCCGAGAGGAATAATAAAATATGCCCAATTTATATGGTTAATCTTCTCTGTAGGCTTGCTCTGCAAATTTAAGGAAGATTAAATTTCAGATATGCTGTTTCTTGTTTTTTCTGGCAACAATAAACTTCAATTTGGGGGAGGTGGGGGAGGGAGAGGCTGAGTGGGGAGAAAGAGCCACAGTAAAGTGTCTGCTGTCCATGTAGTTTTGCCAGACTGCTGTCTCAATTGAGAGCTGTGATCGAGATTTATTGGGCTTAAAATATGAAACAGACCTTTCATGTTGGAATTCTAAATATCTTCTTAAGCAGTAGTGAGTCCCACCAAATGCTTAAAGGCAACACACCAGAGTTCAAACCCACACAATAGTTTCTTCTCTCTTGTGAACTAACAGATTGTAGGAATCTTGTTCCATCTTCTCATTTTTGAGCTGGGGAAAGAGTATGTTAGATGTTATCATCATCATCTGAAAATCACTGGGTTTTTTTTATATTAGATTTTGGCTCAGATGGTCAAGATTGCTAGTATTTGAACATGTGCATTGAATGGGCAGGTTTATCACTTAAGTTAATAAAGAAAGTGCTTGAATGCATGCAAGATGTTTGCATCTTGGTAGCGCATTTTATTAAGCTCTTCGTTACGTAGTGGCAGCAGGAGCAGCTTGGAAAAGATCTAGATTATTTGTTTCATGCCATTTTGCCAGCCTCCCGTTCCTCTGTTATGCCAACAGCTATATGTTCTACAGGAAAAATAAAGCTGTCGGCTGGAGAAATAGAACCAGAGCCAAAGTTTTCTCTGTGAACCTCAGAGATTAGAGAACAAAATGCAAAACCTGCCTCTTTTCACTTCTTCTCCATCATTATGTTTTAAAAGTATGTTCAGAAGAACTTGTCTTCTCCTCCAATTTATTCAGGAGGTGCAGCAATAAGAATATATTTGGACTAATAGGCTCTACAGTATCATCTATGCTGAGATCTGACTAGGCTGCAGGTCTGGTAGCAGTTACATTGGGTTTTTGGTACCAGATCCATAGACTTGATTATTGCAAATTTTTAATTTTTTTTTTTCCGGGTTCCAACTGGCAATTGGAGCCTGGAGGACTGTTTTTCAGTAGCTTATATGAAACGGGTCTTCAGTGGCAGATCTGTCAATGACCTATTGAGGGCCTGTTGCACATGTGCTAAAGGACTTTGTTTTCTCCAGCTGTCCCGGTGGCACTAGGAAAGTAAGAAAACATGGGAGAGCAAATACTATGAGCCTTAGGAAAAATAAAGGGTACAAATTTCCATGTTTTTCTTCCCTGCACAAGGAGTGTCACTCACAGAGAATGAAAGAGATTGATGAATAGAAAAGTCCCTTTCTCTGATGACTGGTAGGTACGTAACATCTGATACTCAAGATTTATCACCTGAGTTGAATTTCTTCTTTGAAGATGCTGTGTATCAGCTACGATTATAAGTTTTTTACTTCCCTTTTAATTGCCAGGTACAAAATTTTCAGTTCTCCAGTGAAAAAAAAAATAGACTATGTCTCATTTACTTAGTCCATGTTAGCCTCCCATGGTAGACTAGCATGGATGCAGAATCTCAGTGGCTTTGTCATTTGTAACTCTCTTATTAGCTCCTGAGGTAAACAGTATTAACATATCTTGTTTGGTTGAAAAATATACTGCGAAGATCTTGGAGGTATTATCCAGACCATTGCTTACTTGATCTTAAAGAATGCATGCTACCCAAGGACAATTCAGAAGTGCTGTGCTCCTCTTATGCAACAGAATTTTGCACCAAGAATGTAGCACATTGATGCTCTGTAGTTTGTTCTACCCATGGAAAAACAGTGAGCTGAATTTAGACTTGCTTAAATGGCTTGAGATGTTTTTAGCTGAAGGACGATGATACTTTTGAAGCTGACTAAAATCCTGTGAAGGATCCTTCACTCTGAAGTTCACTTGCCATCACTGCTCCAGAGCCCAGATTTGTTAACATTCCAGGCATGCTGTAGAGCTCATAATTTACACAGTCTTTTGACTTGGAGTGGGTTGAAGAGTGATGAAGATTGAATGGGTTCATTATAATTGTTGTTTATTTTAAGCATTTATACATCTCCTCTAGTTTAGATAGTCTTCATTGGGCAGGTCATTTATGATTTCACTTTGTGAGCTTTATTCCTTTTCTTTATTTGTAGTGGTTGGGCCAGATTTAGAGCAAAAAACATTGCCCTTATTAATTGGACAAAACATTCTCCTTGCAGTATGTACTTCAGTTTCATCTGTCGCAACTGGTATTTGGAGTCATATGATAAAATTATCTGATTTCTCCAAAATGAGTGTATGGTTTTCTTTATACCCTACATTATATGCTGTTTCTCTCAGGCTACAAAAAGCACTGCTTAACACTTAGCAAATTCGATGTGAATAAAGAGACCATGAAAATCCAAAGCCCCTAATGATTCTTCTATGAATTCTATAAGAATGGAGAAATATGAGTTTTTCATGCATAGTACATGCTGTTGATGTGCTGCATTATTCATGCACTGTCACTGGAGGCAGACTTAAGGTTTGATGCAAAGTAAATAATCAGTAAATTGCAAGAAAAGAAAGAAAATGTAAAAAGACCCTCCATGTGTGTTTGATTTACTCTCAAATTTGATACACACAACAGAATAGCTGGTGGTCTAATTATTGGTCTGAAATCTTAGGTCTGGAATAACGAACATACTTTGGAATCATTGCATTCCCCTATGCAATGACCCCAATCCACTTTTCATTTCTTGTATAATGTATGCTGTATGGCACTATAGCTCCACAGTGGTCTGACATTTGCATTGGCAGCAGTAGGATTCCTGGATATGGGAAGAATGACAATAGCCCGTGTGGGAAGGAATGGGTGACAGTCAAGACACTAAACAGATGTAAAATATCTTGTCATTCTTCTTAACAGCTGTCAGTCACAGGCTCTTACTAAACAAGACACCCTGAGGGCGAAAGCTGGCTACTCTGTTGTCTTCTTATCTTCACAGAAGCTTCCCAGCAGGAAGCGTGGTTGGACAGCTTACCTGGAAAACTCAGGCTTCTGCAACCTATGTCTTTTAGACAAGTCAAAAAACAAACAAGCACGGAAAGTGGGAGCTCCTTTTCCTGGGAAGGCCACTTAACATGGATGGCTTCACAGGAGAACTAGACACAATGGAATTAGCATCCAATTTGTAACAATTCCCATTAGGGTCACAACGACCCATGTTATCCTATTAGCTTGCAGCAGTTAGAGAAACAGACAGATGTGTGTGTGTTCTGAAGACCAAGACAAAGTCTTGTTATGCCTTTCTTTTCTCCTTTTCCCTCCAATGGGATTACAATGGTTCCTGTTGTCTGTCTTTGTCTCAGTACTCCTTGATTGACAATACCCTGGGAGATGTCACTGTCCTTGCTCCATGCATTGTAAAAGCCTAGCTTACCAAGGGTGCTTTAGGACCATCCCCTGTTTTTTTGTTTTTTTTTTTCAGGTGTTACAAACGTCTGTCACTGCAGCACAATGACAACCTCTTGTTGAGCTTACATGTCTGAAGTTCTATCAGTCAGTGTCTGAGGGAGATGCAAGAGAAAAACTTTAGGTAGTGACATGAATAGAGGGCAAAGAAATAGGGCAACTTTATTATGGACTGTCATCAGAAAGTAGCATGTGTGGAATGTCAATTTAATAATAGAATTGACAGCTTTTCTCTGGTTTCTGCAATGCCACAAGTGTTTCTTTGACAGTTTAAAAAATAGGCCCTTTGTAGCAGTCAGTGAGTGGCACTACATACATTTGTGAATGCCCTGCATAACTGAGATTCCCCCAAATGCCACTGTCCCAAGAATCCTTCTGCATTGACTAAGGGTAGTAGTGTATGGAGACCTGGTGAACCTAAGCAATGCAACTATGGTGTACAGTAGCTGGGAGGATGCAGCATAGCTAAAAACATGCTGAGTTACAGTTCTGTCAGGAGGAAGTTTCCAAATCAAAGAGGATGCACGTGTCATGCTAAAAATTGCTACATAACTGGCCATAAATTTCCAAAATTATTCTTTTCATTCAACAAGCATACAGAGAAAGCTTCCACTTGGTCACCATAGAAAAATCCTAGCATTTAATGAAAAACTAGAGGTGTATACCTATTCAATTTTTCAACCAAAAAGTGAAAGAAATAAAAAAGCAGAAAGTTACCAGATTTCCCCCTGTTTTCTTTTTATCTGGGGAAGAAATTATAACTAGTTTCTCAGTTTTTGTGATCATTAGTAGAACTGTTTTAGAAAGCAAAGCACATTGTCTGAGAAATAATAATGCTCTTCTACAAGCTGCAAACGCAAAAATAAATTAGAGATCTGTCTTTAATTAATGTGTTCTTTTCAGTGTTGAATTTGACATGAATTATCTTAGCAGAGGGCAAAACATATTTCATAATCTGTTTGTAATTCTAAAGCCATAAACTTCAAGATTTTTCTTTTTACAACTTTAAAATGACAAATAGATATCACACCTTTGTTTAGGTGTCAACAGAGTAATTTTTCTTCCTGTCTTGAGGAACAGATTAATTCTAGTAAAGAAAAGATGATTGAATGGAGTAGAAGACAGAATAAAATGAAATCTGTAATGTCAGTATTTTGGAAAGTGGTTTTTATTAGTTTTTCAAACTATCATATGCTAGATGATCCATTTTAAACTTTGGAATTCTCTACCAAGGCTAAAAATGAAAAGCCTTAGCCTAAACACCTAAACACGAAGGGCTTCCAAATAAAAACAAGGAACCTCACAAACATTAAAATATATATATATATATAAAGAGAGAGAGAGAATGAGCCTCAGAGATAATGACAATACAAAGCATCATTTTATGGTAATAAACCAGTAGTTACACTATTGGAGCAGACAATATAGTGTAAAGGACTTCTAAATGATAATGATGATAAAAGCTTACAGTGCACTATAAGTAGACAACTACATAGATTATGCCTCATAGCATAATTTACCTTTTTCCACAGGCATGGGCTTTTAAATTAATTCTGGTTTGTAAGTTATTTGCCTGGAAATCTAAGAAGAGTCTCATTCAGCTGGCTTTTTCTAATTTTCCTGTAACAGTTTTTTAATATGTGCTGACAAATATATGTTAAATATATAACTAGATGAAAAAGAGAAAACATGTTTCCTTGTCATTTGTTGCCATGCATAACTTGCCATACTTGCTTTGGTAAAATTTGTTCTACTTCATAGATATAATTGACAGTCATTGGTTGAAACTGAAAAGAAGCAAAATCAAGGAAAATGCATCAAGGTTGAGATCCCTTACACCTCCATATGACAAAACTAAGCAAGTGATTTCAGTTTATTCCCTGTGATTTATTCAGAAAAAGTAATATCTAAGTCTGCAAACATTTTTATTTTTAATGAAAATTCATTTATTGGCTAGATCTGCAAAACAGCCTTAAGTTTTCCTCCTGTGGCTATTTCTTGAGGAAAGCAACTACCCTTCTCTGTTGCAAGATAGAGTACGTATGTTTGGCATTTGAGAAATGGGATTAAGTCAGACTATTTGGTAACTTTTAAAATTCTGAATCAAGTAGCATTTGGACTTAAGATGGAAAAATAAATGCTTAAGGATTTCTTCACTCTTCTGGAAGGAAGGAATCTTTCAAGACCTGTGTGGTGTCACAACTTACTAATAGGTGCAGTTTCTCTTCCTTCTTGTATCAAGATTTCATGCATTATGAAAGAGAAGTCATCCATTTCCTGGTTCTCAGAGGTTAACATGAATGTTCTTCTTTCTCTGATTCTTTCATTTATTATAGTTTAGAATTAGAACATTAGTACACTTGTCAAATGTAAACTTCATAATTTGTTTCCCTTTTAAACATTCAATATCTTTGAAGTGAAACTTAAGTCAGACAAGTTTAGCATGGAAAAAACGCATAGCATTACAGTGCTGTCACTGCTAGGAGCTGAAACATGGCCAGTTTAGGCAGTATTATATCATTGGAATTAAACTGGTTTCCTGTCCCCTTGAGAGAAAGTCTTGAAAAAAGAGAGAGAAGAAGAAAACAATATTCTTCTTGTTTGACTTTTCAAATTTATGGCCCTGTGCAGTCCTCCTGTCACTTCCATTATGCAAAGAAGTATGCAAAGTTTCTTTCTTTGGGCATATAGGGCTTCGAATTGGATGTTGTCTCTAGCGTGGTCTTTATGGGTTACATTACATGAGGTAGTTGTGTTACATTAACAAAAAACCATCCCTGAAGTAGCTGCAGGAGGGGTTCTGTCACTGGGGGAAAAAAAATTCCTCAGAACATACTTTTGTTCTTCAAAGGCTGCAGTCAGAGCAGAGGAGCACAGTGTAAGACCTTTCAGGGCTATGCCCGAGAAATAAGAAGATTGCATACTGTGTTCTGTTCCACTGAAGCTAAACTGTAGTCTCTAGGCTTCCATTAGTTATTTTCAGTTTAAAGGTGAAAATATGGGACTGACAATGGTGGCTGAGTGTTTACAAACCAGGAACTGAGAGGCCTTGATAAGCTTATTCCAGGGCCATGAAAGTTGGTACAGTGTGATTATAGCTTGTACAACCAACCCAAACACACTGCAATCTACTCCTGCCAACGTGTTAAGATCAAAATGCATACATCCAGAAAGGCTCACAAAATGCCTTTTTAAAAAAAAAAATAATTTTTTTTTACTGATTATATAGACAGAGAAAGCATGAATTAACTTTTGGATTTGATCATGTTTGGGGGCTGACAGTACAAAGAAAAACAGATAGTCCAGCCCTTACTTATGCCTCTGTTGCCACAAAAAAAAATGGTTCAATGAACAACTAAGAACACATTTCTGAGAGTTGGAGGCTGCTTCCTGTGTATAAACAGAAGAAAAAGAAGACTTTATCAGAAATGTTGCTCACAAACCAAATTTGTCCATATCTAGCTTGGAGACAAGGTTTCAGTCAGCTTGACCTCACAGCTAAATAAGACTGGTGGTCTCAACCTGACACCTAATTAGTATTTCCCCACCTTGCCATTATACTGTCTGCAGTTTGGCATGATCTGCAATTTCTCCTCAGGAGACCCCAAGTTGTGCAATGCTGAGGCTAATATGGGTTGGGAGAGGAACCTCAGCTGAGCTGAAATGAAAGTTTACAGAGATTTTGTAAACACTCAGCCACCATTGTCAGTCCCATATTTTCACCTTTAAACTGAAAAATAACTAATGGAAGCCTAGAGACTACAGTTTAGCTTCAGTGGAACAGAACACAGTATGCAACAGTTGTGATGCCTTGTGGAGGCTGAACTCCAAATGAACTGTGAAAAGCTTCCAGGGTATAACTATTTCCCCACCACCCTTTTGCTCTGTGACTGGAAGGTTACTGGACTCCTAACAACTGCTAATTGGTAATAGTACAACAAGCATAGTAGAGAGACTATGTATTTGTAAAACTCTCCATAAGTACTAATAAAAGCACTATGGACTAAAATGTAGAACATCCCAGTTCACAGAATTAATTTTGCACATTTTGTCTGTGGGGAGAAAGCAAGTATTTTCAGGCTAAAAATAGTTTTCATATCCTTATTCCTTAGGGCTTTTTTGTGTTTTGTGGGTTTTTATTTATTTATTTATTTAATTTTAATGTTATCACTGTACTTTAAACTCTCCAAAGTACAATCAGAGATTTTGCTGAAGAGTAAAAATTATTTAAAAATCTTTAAAAGTTCTAGGTGGCCAAAATGTTAGCAGCTGTCACTTTGTGACATAAATTTCATATATTGAATGAAATGAAAAAAATTAATCCCTTTCAAATAAAGACATTTCTGTAATCTCTCAGGATATGTATATGACATACTTCAGGTATGGGGCAGGGGGTGTGATGACATTTAAAGTCATTGGAAAATAGTAGAAAAATTTGTTTGAAGCAGCACAACAAGCAAAATGATCCACAAAAGGATGGTGATTTTAGCCACTGACTAGTAGAAAAGTTAGTATCCCTGATTCATCCAGTCTTAGTCCTTGCTTTCCAACAAGACCTAGGAATCACTCATGTTGGTTGGAGACAAACAGTCATCAATTTATCTTAAAGAGGAGAAAACATTTGGTCTTCTCTTTTACCCTCAAGGAAACCTTTACTCTCTTATTTTGCATTTCCTTTGCCATGAGGAAAGCCATGCTCAATTCCTCCCTTATTTTCTAGGTCAACCTGAATTTAGTTCTTCCTAACCTTTCTAAATATACCTTTCCTGTGCAGATTCTGCCATTACATTCCTCACATCCTTCTTCTCTTCTCCAATATGCTTCACCTTCTACTCTCTTGTCAATAATATAGAATCATAAAATCACTTAGGTTGGAAGAGACCTTTAAGATCATCAAGTCCAGCCATTAACCTAACACTGCCAAGTCTACCATTAAATCATGTCCCTAAGGGCCACATTTACTTGTCTTTTAAATACCTCCAAGGATGGTGACTCAACCACTTCCCTGGGCAGACTGTTACAATGCTTGACAACCATTTCTGTGGAGAAATTTTTCCTAATCCAGGTTTATCCAACGTAAACCTTCCCTGGTGTAACTTGAGGCCATTCCTCTTGTCCTACAGCTTGTTACCTGGGAGAAGAAACTGGCCCCAGCCTCGCTACAACATCCTTTCATGTAGCTGTAGAGAGCGATAAGGTGTCCCCTCAGCCTCCTTTTCTCCAGACTAAACAACCAAAGTTCCCTCAGCTGCTCCTCATAAGACATGTGCTCTAGACTCCTCAGCAGTTTCATTGCTTTCCTTTGGACATGCTCCAGCATCTTGATGTCTTTCTTTTAGTGAGGGCCCCCAAACTGAACACAGTAGTCGAGGTCCAGCTTCACCAGTGCTGAGTAAAGGGGGATAATCGGTTCCCTATTCCTACTCACCACACTATTTCTAATACAAGCCAGGGATGTTACTCGCCTTCTTGGCCACCTGGGCACACTGCTGGCCCATATTAAGCTGGCTGTTGACCACAACCAACCCTCAGGTCCTTTTCTACCAGGAAAAAGTCATGTCACAATACAGATCAGGTCTGACAATTTCTAACAGATGTGATATAGGAACAGCTGATTAAAGGTCCAGCATGCCTATCAGGTCACTAAATCCTGTTGGCTTGACTTGTCATACAAGGTCTGTGAGAGAGAAACAGTCCGAGGTCACACAGCACTATACTTACACCAGCAAATGGCTTGGGTAAGGGATATCAGCTCTTTACAGAGAGGCTTCTCAGACTCATAAACACTCACCAGTCCTGTACTCCCACTCAATTCCTTCAATTCACATTTCAAATCCCTCAGGTTAACATATTCGAGCATTAGCAGACACAGGGTCCTGTTGGCAGTTAGTAATCAACATGTGCAGGGCTTCTACTGTCATCAAAATCACTACTCATAGTAGTGAGTCAGGGGCTGACACCGGGACTCACAATGGCATGTGTTTAGTTATTTCTCTCTGATTTGCTGTAGTCTTTGTAAAGCTCCCAACTATTTCGCCTTTCTGCAACTGATGCCCCAGGTAGCAAACCACACTGGAGGCACTTCCAACTGCACTGGAGTGGGGGAACTCACTTGATATGAAGGAGACCAGGCCTTGGTGCAATCCCTGCCACAGACATACTGCAAAGCCATGTGCCTCCTCCCTAGGGCTCTCCTGCACCAGGAGCAGCTGGTGAGCAGATCACGGATGAGAGCAATCAGCGTAACATATGAGGTTACAGAGCAGGAGAGTGTCTGCTTTGCTGCACCCCAAATGCTAAATGCCAGGATGACTTTTGTGGGGAGGAGGGAGGATATACTTAAGGTGGTGTTAGGTGAGGGTGTCTCCAACACAATGCATATAATCTGACACAGACTTTCCTTGCACCAAATCCTTTAGTCAGAGGTGCTCGTTGTCTCTGAAAATTAAACCCTAAGCAGTGCTACACATGCAAGCCTCTCCCTTGTTATGAATACTAACTCTTCTGGAGTCATCACAGTAAGTTATTTTACCAAAGAGATGAGTTTTCATTTTAAGACACTTATGTACAAACTCTTGCTGTGTAGAATAAGACATATTATCACTGCAGTAATCAGATTTGCCCACCACTTATGCAAGGCCCTTGTATTTGTAATGAGTACCTTGTAACCCTTGGTGTGTTTAACCTCAAAACATCCCCATGAAGTAATGAATGCTGTCATCCTTACGTTAATAGGAGTGATACGAGGCTTAGAGAGTCAAAATGGGGTACCAAAGTTGGTCATCTGGAAGTTTGCTTCTGCCTAGAGATCATATTCTCACTTTCCTTGAGCTGGCACTGGGATTCATCTCATACCCTGATGGTTCTGCTCTTGAAAATGGTAGAAACCTATTCTTCTTGCTTGCTGATTAATTTTCTGTGAAATTTTCTGTAGAGGGTACAAAAATAGCCAGGATGAGGGCAAGGGCGGTGTGGGTGTCTTGAAGCAAAAATATGCATGAAGTGGGGTTATTTCTATTACAAAAGGAGTATCTTTACTTAATAACAGATAATTATTTTCTGAAGCTGACCTTTTCTTATACTGCCACTTCTTAAAAAGCTGAAGAAAGCATTCACATTGTAAAACTTCACCTTAAGTGCCTTAACTCAGGTTACGGCAAGGCACTGTACCTACAGGATCACCCTTCCTCCCTGTTCTGTTTTGTTGTTCTGAATCCCATAAAAGGAGACTACAGGAAGAGAGATTTTTCTTGACTTGATTATAGTGCCATTAAATACATATGCTCACAAACATGCTCCGTTTCTTCTACAGTAATGACTCATCAAGCGTTACAGTAGAAAATAGTTATGTATCACATAGACCTTCTATGGAAAGCAGGAAAGAATGTGATTGTGCAATTGAGGTCTGTGTATTAAAGTACTTGAGATGGAGAGCTAAGCTAAAATTACATGTAAAACATTAATTTATCCACTTCCTGACTCTAAGTCTTTGCCCATCCAAGCAGACAATTCATTAACACAGAGTGGGTGGGTTTCTCTCATGTAAAATAGCAAGTTGTTCCTAATTATTTAATAATTACTGTACCCTTAACCAGATAACATTTCATTCATTAACTTCAGTCTTGGCTTTCCTTAGGGTATGTTTATTACTAAGTAGATTGCATTTTAATTTAATCAAATGTTCAGTACATTAAAAAAAATGAACATTTACAAATAATAAAAGTTGTGCTTTTGATTCAAATTTAAAGCTATTTATCCAAAGTTTCACATTCAGGTGAAGTATGTCTATTTTGGGACAGAGTCTGTTTTGAGTCCAGCTGTTTGGAAATAAACACCCCCAGATGTTGTCTTTAGTAACTAATAATCAGATATTTATGCTATGAGAGGCTTCTTTCTTACTTAAAGAAAAAATGTTCTCTGAAGTAGAATTTTTCTTAGCAATATTGCCATTTGTTAAAAAGCAGAATAAAAATATTTAAGTGGTTTTAAATGAATCTCACATTTACCTAAAGAAAAGTTTCAGCTCAACCATCTGCAGGAAAAGGCCATTATAATTCAAGTTTCTATAAACATGCTGTGATGACAGGATTTTTAATAGTGCACCTGAAGGAAAAAGATAGTGTACAAATGTAATGCACCTGCTGGCTTGGGTGTTTATATGATCAGCTAAGCAGGAGCTCTTAATACTTCCCAGCAGATCTCTGCCAGTGGGCCTGCTATAAATCCCTCCACAGCCAGACAAGTTGGCCTTTATTTTTTCATATTGCTCTGGGCATCTCACATGACATTCCCAAATAAGGAATTGTACTACAAGCCCGCTCTGATTGCTAGTAATGACTTAACTGCAGAGGAATTATAACAGTATGAATAACAGTGGTTTGCACTGTGAATGCCTAAGCTACTCCAAAAATGCCAGAGCGACCAATATAATGTGGTTCTCACTCATAACTTTGAAATGGAAGAGAAAGTCGGGGCACTTTACAACTGCTGCTAATCTGTAAACACTGATTGTTCATTCAACAGCAGGAAGCAAAAACAAATGGAAAGCAAATAATAGTATTAGTTCTTACTGAGTATTATGGAAGCAAAATTATGCAAACCATTAAATTAAAAATACAGGAAGGGAAATAAAATTCCCCCTTGTTCAAAAAGGGTAATTTGAATGAACATTTTGTCAGTGAAAAGTTTCTCTGTGTGTGCATGTCTTATTAAGCAGCATTAGATTTCTGACTCTTAGTGAGAAATAAACTAACACTGTTTGTATATGAATTAGACTGAAAACTCCCTGGGGACAGAATCTTCTTAATTGTTTGGCCTTACAGCTTGTTTAACCTAGCCTGTAAGTTTGGGCTGTACTTGTAAACTCTCGGTAGAGAGAGTAGATACAAACCATCTATCTAATAGGTATCTAATATAACATACCAAGAAAGTGAGTATAGCTTTGAAAGATTTCAAAGGCCAATGATCGGATTAAAAAAAAAATATAATTTAACACATAGGTATCTTCATCAGGAGGGTGCTTACAAATAGTCACTGGCTCTCAGTGCCTGTTAATGGCAAAAAGCTACAGATTGCTAATGTAATGTACAGGGGACACGTGAGGAGGGGAAGCAAGACTGAAAAGCAAGTTGCAAATCAAGCAGAGGGAAGTAGCGAAAGCCTGGGCTTAGGCTCAGCAATTCACAACCAATTTCAGCCGCTCTCCAGGTGTGATTTAAACAAATTCTTTGGAAGGATTTCACCTTGCAGTTGCCACTGTGCTGCTAATGAGTAAAGCAGTTTTCCTAGGTGTGGCCGGCGCTGCCTGGCGGCAGCAGGGGATAAGGCCAGTGCCCAGAAAGGCCGTTTGATAATGGGGACAGAGGGGAGCGAGAGGGGTCCTTGGAAAGACCTTGTGGAGGAGTATAAAGGTGTTTAGAGCTTGCTGCAACAGTACTTCCTCCGAGCCCCCTGCTGGGTGGGAATTGTGACGGGCCTCTGAGACAGAACCCTGAAGGATGAACTTGACCTTTTTCGGCAGGGCACTGCAGGTATTTCCCCGTGGCCTGGGGTCCGGCATGCTTGGGTGGGCAGCACTGGGCCTGGGTAGCAACAAGTGTGTCACCACAAGGCTAATGCATCCACAGGAAAGCCTTCAGTCCTCTCTGGATAGCTCATGATGGTGTGACACCCTGAATAGCTCAGGCGGGATGGTGCCCCCCATGCCCTTCAGGGCAGACCCCGGCCACAGACAGCTTTGGTATGTGCAGCTACAGCGAGAGACCAAAAGAATTCCTCCTTCCACGCTATAAAAACCTGCATTCCTTCCTTTGGGCAAAGCAGGCTGGATTTCTCCTCGTCTGAATTCTCTGACTTAGTTGTGTAATTTGCCAAAAAGTCTGCCTCCCTGGAAAAGAGCAGTTACCGCTAATTGTTTTGCCTGAGAATCACTCTTTTGAGTTGTCAACCAAAGCTGCCTTCTGGCAGCTGCCCAGGTTGCCATAGTTCTAGACAAAATGAAAATGTTATTCAGCGAGGCATCTGCATCAAAAGGAGAAGCGATGGAAATATCAGTCAGCAAAACTTGTGATGTTCTGCCTAGGAGGAGTTGTGTCTCAGTACTTTGCACCATTGCAAAAATGGTGCTTGCAAAGAGGATGAAACTATGAGAGCTGGCCGTAGATTTATAATTCCATATAAGGAAGAATTCCATTTTTCAGATTTTGTTTTCCTCAATGCTCAGGCAGCAGCTTCTCCTTTAATACTCAAGATAAAGCGTGCCTTGGGCTAGAATCACTGTTTTCTTAAGTAGATGTTTTCTCATCTACTTGGCTACCTGAGTAGAAACATAAGGAAAGAAAGATCAATTTATGCATTAACGCTCAAAAAAAAATGTATTTTGAGATCCTATCAAATCCTCTAAAACTAAGTTTACTCTTATGTAAAAAATAAAAAAATAACCTTGCAAATCTGGGACACTGTCTTCTCTGGGGTGATGGTGTGCCCCACTGCTCAGTGCTCATTTGGACTGTAACAGTAGGAAAATGTGCTGAGAGTCAGATGTGCTGGCTTATCTTCTGATCTTGAATAGGAAAGGACTCCTTTATCTTTCAGAGCCCTTTTTCTGAGTTAACAGAGAAATGTGCACTCTGGCTCTCTTTCTTTGTTTTGAGAAGAGATGGCCTTTCTCTGCTATCCCTGTGTTTTTGAAGTGATAGTGAGGCCCTGTTCACAGGGCTCTTGTGAACTAAGAGGGGTAAGACAGGATTTAGGAAATGGAATAACTGCAAAATGATGATGGCTAAAATTGCAGTTCTGCACAGTGAGAAAGCTCTGTTGACATTGCCTGTGAGGACTCAGTCTATGGCAAATGGAGAAGATGCTGCAAATCTTTCTGTGTGAGCTTTAGAGCTGCATCACAAGAAAACTCTTGCTCACTTGCGGCAAACTCAAGTGTCAAAAGTATGAAGAAATATCCTGTCTTATGTATGTGTGGCTCTTAAAATGTACATATTTACATATGTAAGTACATCTTGATTTTACTGTGGGACCTCTCTAAATTTACTTTTGCCTGATTAGGTATATCAGGCCCTATTTAATTGAAAATTGGTTTTGATAGCCCTGTTCAAATACATTATGAAAATATCTCTTTGCTGTCATACAGTGTATACATTAAACCAGTAATTTTTGTGTAAGAACTTAGTAACAGAGTTATCTCATGTATGGAAACTCCACATATATCAGCTTGGACCTTGACTTCAGAAATTGCTGCTGCTTGTGATGTAGGCTTTTTATAAATTCTCAATTAATTTCTAAGAATTTTTAGAAAAGTTTGACACAATACTTTGTAAGATATTTAGCAGTTTGATGATTTTTTCTGTAAGTAAAGAAAATGATTGAAAAAAAATGGCTGAAATGATGGAAATATTTTCAACATTAAAAAGTCATTTAGAAAGGAGAAGCAGAGGTTGAACTTAAATTAAAAAATCATTTTTTAACCACAGAGGAAGATCAGCTGATGCTCGTATTTTCCTCTTTGGTGATCCAGTTTCCAATGGCTCACATGCAAAGCAATTTTCCAAGAATTTTTACTCTTGTAAAAAATGCTGAGTGATGTAGCATAGATTGACTCTTGATACAACTGTTCATAATCAGAAGACAGAAAGACAGGCTGACCTCACCTCTGACTCATATACAGGATTTTTCTATGGCATATACGTGGCTGTATTTCTGAGTTTCTTGTGAGGCAGACTTGGTGATGTCAGTCACCTTCTTAACACTTTGGATCAAGGGATTCTAGGCACCTGTGATAAAGTCACAAAGGTTAATTTGCAAGGGGTGTGGGAAAGAGAAGAGAAAGCTCCTGGTGAAGTTGAGGAAAGCAGTCCTTGTACTTACAAAGACAAGTGGTTTTGTTCTACTCTGTAGCACTTCAGAGTACATCCCTGGTGTGCCCCATAGCAGGGGTGTTCCTCAAGTGACAGATCTGAGGGGCCCTTGAAAATCTCAGGGCATGGCTTCAGGCTTCCTGCTGACTTGTCTGCATCTATCTTTGAGGTGAGCTCGGTCCACTAAGTGTCTTGAACCAGGTGGGTTGTGAATATCTACAATGGTGGAAATCCCTCCATGTCTCTGAGTAACCTTGTGTTTAATCAACCTTGTTGACTTCAACTACTGCCTAGGTGTGTATGTGCAGAATAGAAAGAAAACATGAAGATGGGGGTGTGATGAGTGGGTGGTGTCTGTACATCTGCTTTTTTAAAAAAAACACATTTGGTACTTATTATTTTAGTGACCTTGATTGTTATATCTTAGTTATGCCATCTCTCAAATATGAAGTAATTAACAATTGATCTTGTGCCTTAAAAATATATTTCATTACAGCTTAAGCCCTAGGCTGGATTCTCTCTTCTGCTGGGGCCTATGACTTGAATCATGTGGAGATAACTCAGAATTTTTGTCTGGAGGGCAGACTGTAGAGTGAATACAATGATGAGTAGTAGAATGTTCACATGAATAGGTAAGCCTTCTAACCTGAGGTCCAAGACAGCTCTATTGTGACTCTGCTGGCTATCAAGATAATGTGATACAAATACCTATGATCATATCCAGTCATATAAAATTTTTCTTTGAATTTTAAAAACCATAATTGTACTACCCCATTAGTTTCTTTTTGTGCATTGGTCTAGCTAATGTGATAAGCATTTCTTTCCATCTCTGGAATTTTACTGATTGTTTTCTTTTAACAATAGCAATTGTGTGGAGTGCAGTCACAGATAATTTGCATTTGATTTTTTTCCTTGTGCATTCTTCAGAGTCCCAGGGCAATAGTGGGATGCGAAGTCTTGTTAGACTATTGGCTTTACTATCCAGCCCATGATTCACAGGAAAATGTTGTAATGACCTCTTGCACCAGCAACTAATTCTTTTAAAAGATGAAAGTTATTTCTTCTCCTGGCAGAGATATCAGAATCTGCCTTCAAAGAATGATATGGCATTAATAGTACAAGCTGCCCAACACTTCTAAAGGAGTAAAAACGGCAAGACCATTTTTTTCAAGTGTATACACAAGCCAGCTGTTTCTTTTTTTTTTTTTTTATCCTGTGCTTCAGAGGCAGAACTGTTTCCTCCTGCTACTCAGACACAGCACATGTTAGCAATAAGTGAATCATATTTAAGATGGAGAAGAAAAACAACTCTGACCAGGAGATTGACCCAACTCCCAAATCAAAATTAACCTATAAAACTTGGATTCGTTGAAACAACCTTTCACAACTATGTTGGCTGCTCCTACGAGCATGAGTACAAAAGTGCACAGATTCTTATTCCTATCTGGGTTGTGTACCCCAATGACCACCTAGATAAAGAGGTCCAGTTTTTGCTGCCATGAGCATTCATATAATTTATCTCCTTTTCTGAACTATACAGCTGAAATTTCTCCTCCTGGTGTTTTTTGATAACTACCTGCTCCAGAGCATTACTTTTCTCGTGTTTGACCTTTTTCAAATTTTGGTCAAAACTTATTGATGATCTGCTCAAGTTCATTGGATGATGTTGTCCCTCAGCTTAAATGACTCTCCTACTTCCCTAGTGTTCCCTTCATCATGATACTTCATCAGCAATAATTTCATCTTGATGGGCCTAGTGAATCAGTCTCTTCTACAGGTTTTCTGACTCTCTTGCTAGCGGTCTGGGTGGTTTATAGCTGTGTTTTGTTTGGGATGAATTTACTCATGGTTCAGATGCCTCTTAACTCCACTGATGAGCTTACCAGTGTTCTGGGCTTTCCCGTTTCTGTGGAAAATGTATTGTGATACATCATATTTGTCCTTTCATGGTGATGCATCTCTAGTGGATTCACCATTCTGTAGGGGAACTGCATCTTCCTCCTCAATCTATTTTGATTCCTGGGTTTTAATCTGTATCATTTATTCAGTATGGTGTTGCACTTTTATGCCACCAGCTCTAATTAAATATTGAGCACCCATGTTTGTGGAGTTTCACTTGTAACTTTCCTCTGCACCGATAGTTTCCCAGTCAGCGAACACCACTCTCATTTTTCCCTTAGCCAGTTCTAAACCTGCTTTACAATTTTTCTACTAGGTACTATCCTTACAATTTTAATAAATGGTAGGGATAATAAATACATGTTGTGCATGTTAGACCAGATCAAATGTGCTAAACATATTCTGGATTAAAACAACCCCTTTGCTGAGGAAACTGCTGTCTTAATGAAAAAGAAGTGGCTTATCTAAGATAACTTCAGTGAATGCATGCTGCACTTTTCTTCCTTTTTCCTGTTTACATCTGTTTCTAATTACCTTCTCAAAAAGATGTTCATAGCTCTTGGATATTATTGAACACAGGTTAATGTGTATTTCTTCTCTCCTTTTTATGTTTAGGTATTGTAGGTCCTGTCTATTCTTCAGTTACCTTAGTTGACATCTTTTAAAGAAAAAAAACAACCAACCAACCAAAAAAACCCCAATCTTCTAACCCTTTATATAGAACCTCTGAAGTGGAAAATCTGCCAGTGTTCTGGGAAAGACCCAAGTCTTCTGATGTGAAAGTATTCGGTGTAAATTTTTGGCACTGTGCTTCTATGCTACATGTAATGACAACCCATCTTGTTAGCTTCTTACCCTCCATTCTGCATTCAAAATTACTTTCATGAAAACAGATGCAGAATATTGAGCTAGCATTGAATTTGAGTGGATTCATTTTTATCTTGAATTTACCCCTTCTACATGATAAACTTCTAATCTTTTCATGTTGTGTTTTTTTTTTTTTATTTCCCAGTGTGTACCTACTGAATCATTTGTATTTCTACATAAATTCTGACTTTGCATCTAGCAATACTTGTGTTGTTCCTTTGCTTGATGACTAATAACATGAAGCTCTCCTTTCATTTAGGCGTTTAGTCCCTTTGCCAATCTTTTTAACTACGTCCTTATCTCTATTATCTCTACCTTTTTTTTTTTTTTAATGTTTGATCCTGTACTATCTTCATATAGGGGTGTGGCAATATCACTGATTCCCTGCCTCAGTATGTGTTAGCTCTGTCTTGGTTAAATTCCAGTTCAGATGTTTGGCCTTTCAGTCCATGTGAATTACATGACTTTCTAGATTTGTCTTTTTCTAATCATAAGCTTGATTTGCAGAGCTCTTATGTCCTAAACTTGTGATAGCTCTACTAAGGACAACTTTTATGATCAGTTTTCTCTGGGTCAGTTTTTCTAGGTCCATGCTACCTTTTAAAGCTATGTCTAAAATAGCATTGTCTTAACCTGTTTGTTGCTTTAGTGAATTTCTAGAGACAACTTTCAGCTACATTCAAGTGTTTCTGAGCATTTTAATTGCTTACATTCACTCTCCATTCTACAAAAAGGAAGCTAATGTCTTTTAATAACAGAATTTTAGTTATTGTCTCTGAAGTCCATCTCTAATTATGGGGGAAGTTTGTAATAGACCCTTACCTATATTGTCTTAAATGTCTAATGCATTTTTGACCTAGCATAAGGGTTCCATGCTTTTCTGATTCCTTCTTCCCAGAACGCCTCAGTATGGCAAAATAAAATTGCTAAAATCTTTCTGTATCTGACTATAAGGGAAGAAGTAAGGAAAAGGGACAACCTTTCTTCTTAAATCATATATTCTTAACCTGTAATAATTGTCAAAACTCTTATTTATGATACATCCATTATTTTTTAAGTGTGCTTTTGAAAACTACATATTCCAACACAAGCTTGATGGGCTCAGAGTAAAACGGAAGGATTACTATATGAGATTACAGAATAGAAGAAAACAAAACAACCCCAAAACCAAACCAAACCCTGTGATATGCAAACGGGAAGCATAGTAATCTGCTTTAATCCCAGGTTATTTTTAGGAAACATGTTTCCTGACTGTCCTGTTCTGTGCACTTGCTTATCCTTGCCTAAACACAACCCCCCGTGCTTGTCATTCGAAGGAATATTTGCCCTTTTTATTTTCCAGAATGTAGCTTAGTGTTACTTGTGTCTGTTTGCATTTGAAGTTCTTGCTAGGGTGGTCCAGTTTCCAAGCTGACTAAAGACAGTTTACCTCTTTCTTGGTTGCAAAGCTTGTTACCCTGTCTGAGAGGAAAATTAGGTGGGGTTGGCAGGGTTTGTTCCGTACTGTTTCAAGGAGCACCTGCAGAGAGGTCGCCAATGAATGTAGGAGCCAGGAGAATCTCAGATGAGACCATTGCTCCTCTGCCAAACACAGGCTAATTTATAGCCTCTCTGCTGTGGTGGAGTACTAAAATTGCATGCTTTTAAAGTTAACGGCAAAGCAAAACAGTTTACCCTTTAGTACTCGATTCTGATGCAAGTGAGGAAAATGTTTAAAAGACAACATTTTCGTTCTGTTCTTGAAAAATGTTAGTATTTCATGACTTTTCTTCTTTTTGGAACTGGAATTAGCTTTCCGATCTCCTTGGGAGAACAAAGCAGTGTAGTATGAGGCTGAGCTTTTGCCTTCCTAAGGATCCTTAGTAAATCCCTGAAAGGGAAAAACTCGAGATCCTTACATTTACAGAAGTGAAGGGTTTGTCTTTAGTTAGGATCAAAGGCCTGCAAGTCAGTAAATGGCAAACACATCTCTGTGCACTGCTCCGTAACTGTGAATCTGGCACTTCCACTGCTCCATAGCAGCACTCGTTGAAGTAGTGCTAATGAGAGAATTAAATCCATGTGATTAGAAGCAAAGTACGAATGATGTAATAAAATGCTGGTGAGCATCTGATGGTCTGAAGATGGGGGTGGGCTAGGGAAGGAAACAGTCATATCTTGCACTCTAAATGGGAGGCTTGCCACCATCTTTGGTTCCCCTACCTCTGCTTTTTTTTTTTTCTCTTGTACATGCTCAACAGTGAGCTTTCTCTCTGGTTGTGAAGCATTCACAGACTTGAGGGATAGGGAAGATGTTCAGATGCTCTGCTTTGGTTAGACTTGTGCCTCCTGCCTTCATGACCTTGTTACACTGAGTGTCTCTGCCCATGAATGCATATATGATGACCATGACCCAGCAGATTTTATCTACTAATCCCAATATGAAGTATCAATATTGAATGAGATAAAGTCTGATTTCAGGGCTTTTGTACCCGCTGCTGCCTTGATGTTGTTAGAGTTGCATTTTGTCTACTGCCTCTCTGTCGTTTTATGGAGAAAACTAACTTCTTGCAGTTACTTATATTGATATCATCCCTAACACTAGATGCCATCTTATAGGAATTCTGTGATGACAGATAAGACTGCTCATTTAACAAGCCAGTGGAGGATTCAACAAGTTTGGGAAACTACAAGAGAACCTACATTAACCAGAAAAGTCTTGAGGTCTCTCCCACAAAATCTTAAGTTTCTGCAGAAAATGCCTTTGATTCTTTTTTTTTTGTTTTCTTCCCAGGGTGAAAAGGTGAGGGGAAAGAAGGAAAGAAGGAAAAGGTGAGGTGAAAGGTGAGGGGAAAGTTGTTTGAGATACAACTTGCGTACTGTGGTAGTTGTGATTCTATAAACAAAAATTATCACTTAAGCATCTGAATAACCAATTATTAATTAAGCATTCTCACCCCAGGCTCTCAATTTACATGAATTACCAACTTACAGAAAAAATTCTGGATATTTTTTCTGAAGACTGGTATTTTGCCTGAATTTGAATAATTTGTCTACATTTATTTTGTGTTCTACTGAAGCAAAATTAAGTGAATACCATTTAATAATTGCTGAAAAAACAGAATACTTTGATTCATTTTAATTAATGGCTGGTGCCTAACTAATACGTAATTCCTGAGAGACTGATCCTTTTTCCTGCGCATAGTGGTTGTGAAAGAAAAGGAAAATGGATTGAGTGACAAAGAGAGTTTGAAGTAATTAAAAGAGGATGAACAAAGCACCAATTCTAGGAAATATGGGCAGAGACTGATTTTTTTTCATTACTCATTCTTTTATTTTTAACTCAAATTAGGGACTGACTCTTCCTGTACAAAATCTGGTATTGTGGTCTGGGCTCTTTTGCTGTTGCAATATGGATAAATATGAAAGTACTAATGAGATTTCTCAGTAAAAATACTTGGTGTTCCAGTTACAAAGTGTGAACATCAGTGATGGATGGTTTTCAGTTGGGTCACTGATTTTTTTTTTTTGATTTTTTTTTTTTCCCCCAGCTGGATTCCTTTAAATTGTTGCTTTTTGGCTAAATTGAGGATTGCAAAACTGCTTTCTATAAAATGAAGCTGAAATCAAGTAGGAATAAAAATGAAATTGGAGTCTAGATATTAGTTACAGTGCTGGAATGCTGCTGCAGATCACATTTCATTAAAAATGGACTGTTTTTGTAACTGCACGTATTGCACGTGCATAGACATTAAATTCAGTGAGAGGACTTTTCTGTTTCTCAGTAGACTATGCACTCTCCAGACTTTGTCACCTTTACTTATGGTAACTGTTCTGCTCCCTAGCTCTAACGGGAATATTGGGTCTATTAATTAGTGGAAACTCTTCCTGCCCCAGCATTGCATCTTGACACGAAGGGGCTAATGAAGCTTTAGTTAACTTCTCCTGCCACCTCGCGGACAAAAAATATAAATAGAGTGGGAAAAGCCACAGTCGTAAAACCTGAGGAAGTCCAGCGCTCACATTTGTGACATTACCTTAACCTCCCTGCTAGCAACTTTTCAACATATACTAAAAAGTAGGATGCTATAAATTTCCTCCCCAGGAAGTTTCTCCCAAACCCCAGAATTGAATAACGAAAAGTTAAATGAAATGTTTTCAGTCCTGTGAAAATAAAATCCCTTTTTTAGTTTTGAGTCCTAAGTGGCAAATTATCTAGCTGAGGTAATGCTTCCTTTCGCTGACACCAGCGTAAGAGAACAGTAATGCAGATCTTGAATAACCTATGTAATAACAATCTTAAATGTGTGGATGCTTAGATTTTGAAACACATCATGGAACATCCTTGTCCTAGCATTAGGCATAGCTGTTTTTAATGGGTGGATTTTATGTTAAATTGCCCTGAAGTAAACAGAAAATGCTGCAGAGGGGTAAATGTCAGCGTGGATTTAATGGCAGTCATTACAGACCCAGTCTTGCAGTTTGTGGCACTCCTGGGCACTTAGATGCAGAGATGCTTTCTGTTCTAAATCTGACCACCATGTTTGAATGCTTGTTCCTGAAGTGGCATTCAAGAAGAATGTTTTTAGTACTCTGGCAGTGGTAAAAAGCAACTTCATTTGCCTCCTAAGATTCCTGAGTGGCTGTAAACACTTCTGCTGATGTTATTTGCAACAAACATCATCGGAGATGCTCTATATTCTGAAGTCATAACAGTAAATAAGCATGTGCCTTCTGAGTGCATTGATCTTGTTGTTTTGAATCTACTCTAATGAATTTATCTCCCTGGATTACCATATATATTTTAAAATTTCTTAGCACCATGGTTTAGTTTGATTGCATTATCTTGATGTAGGTCTTTACAATATGTGTCTACTATATTCCATACAGAAAATGTATTGGTTCATAACTGCCAAAGGGTTTTCATATTCACTGGTATGTTCCCGTGTAGTTTAAAAATCATACTTTCTAGTACTTGCCTTCCGCTAGCTAGTGAAATGATAACAACGGCTTTCTTATCATCTTCTATAATATTTTCCTGACATGGATATTCTCTACTTTGATTGGTTATGGCATTGCCTTTTGTGAAAGACTCAATTAAAAGAAACTTTGAGATGGAAATACTCAAAGGAACCAAAATAATTGCATTTTATCTCCTATATAACTCAGGCCATAACATCTTATCTTGTAATTCCTTCATCAAGCTTGTAATTTATATTTGAGCTGTACTCTATCTCAAGGATAAATAGCCAGATGTGAGTGTGCAGCTTTCCTTGGTCCAGTGATTAATTAGCTTTGCTTCAGAGACACTGATAGAACAGTCAACTTGCTTTTAGGCCAGTGTATCCACTGCTGATGTGGAAATGGAATGGTAGAAACTGAGGTACATAGAAATGGTAGATTTACTTCGTAAAGTTGCTACTTATGGAGGAATTAAGTGCTATGCCAACTCAGATTAAATTTGGTAAAGGGTGCAATGCCAAAGAAAAGTTAGAATTTACCTTTATGTGATATTGCCAAAGTGAAATGTTAGAATTCTTCTTCTGAAAGATTTTTAAAGAGCTAGAACAAAACCATGTAAGGTTTTAAATTAACATAAAATTTTAATTTCTCTTTCAGTAAACAGAAGAGGTGGTGTGGTTTTTATCCTCAAACCAGGACAAGAGGGAAATTAACCTGCTTTTCATCTATTCCTCTTCAGGGGTGTCACGTTTTTCCTGTTTCTGTAGCATGCAACAGTTGTACATGTGGAACAACAGTCATCTGTATGATCAGTCAACTGGGAGGTATTTTGCAGTTTCAGAAAAACTACTCTAGGTAACATTCCACTTCCTTTGCCTCAATGGACTGGTTAACAATCTTTGGTATTTAAGGACTCTCTTAAATGATAGAGTTTGGCCTGTAGCTTTATCGTTCACGTAATGAAAATACACTTGGTGAAATACATGCGAGGAGATGTGCTAAACAGAAACTATCCTCATTATGAAGCACTTTAAAAAAGAAAAAAAAAAAAAAACAAAACCAAAAACAAACCCAAAACAACGAAGTTGGAAGCACAAAATGGAAGTATTCAGCCTGTTTTTCTCATCAGGAGACAGATATGGGTAGTGTGGCAGAAAAAACGCCATAGAAAAACTTCTAGCTGTCACAAAATCAGGAAGAAGCCTGGCTAGGCTGAAAATTAATCTCAGATCTTGATTTCTGGCCTCATGGTTCAGCATCAGAATCTTCCTATTGTCATGAAAAAACTCAAATACAGTATTATAGCACATACGTTACCACAACATTATTTAAGGAGATTTATTTGTTCCTAAATTAACATTGGTGTAAACAAAGCCTTGACAGAGAAAGGAGAAATGTCCCTTTCTGCCTTGATAGGACATTTAGCTTTCAACTACAGTGCTGAGAAATCTTCAGTTCTGTATTTCAGTATTTGAATTGTATATTCAAAATCTATAATTCTCTTTACACTGCAGTTGAGAGTTGTAATATCATTCTAAGGGATTAATACCAAATGAACCTGAGGACTTAACAACTTGTTGGAATCAAACATGTTCTTAGGAGCCCTGGTCACACCGCGGAGTTATGAGGCCAGAACTGCACTTGAGGGGCTGAGAGATACCTTGAATTCTTTTCAGTGTTCTTTTTGGTTTGTGTTCTATTTATGTTAAGTCTTTAGTAGCAGTAATACATAAATATACCACATATTTGAAGCATGATAGGCTACTGGATGGTTTTGGGTGACAAGAACTTGGGACGAGAAGGAAATTTAAGCTAAAGTGTTCTCAGACTGATGGTCACTAAAATTTTTATCAAGGGAAAATTTTTTGCTGGGTCCCTGCTAATCTGCAGAGCGGTGATGTGAAAATGGCATATATCACTGCTGTGCCTTGTTCTTCCTCTGAGTCAGGAGTCTGAATATCTGTGAAGTTCATGCTCAAAACATAAGTTATTGTGCTGCTTTTAAAGATTTTGGATTTAAAAACTGATTCCAGTTTCCAATGAGGCCAGCATTCTACTCACTTCCATCTTCCAAAATTTAAGTGTTTTCACCTCTGATGAAATGTATTGCTTTGGAGATTTACATCCCAGGAGCCTACAGTTGCAGTGCTCAATTGTTATGAGAGAGCACATGCACTCTAGCATTTGGCATAATGCCGTAGTGTTTGCAGCATTATTTGGGCACTACGTAAAATTTGTCTATGTGTAGTCAAATATTTCAAGTATTTTCTCAGACAGGTTTAGAAGCCTTGTCTTGTAGCAAGAGCCACATGAATTGCTACGAGGACAGGCTGAGGGAGCTGGGGTTGTTCAG